>JASVEL010001274.1:0-40490 GCA_032618575.1 Nicotiana noctiflora | reverse complement strand
CTGTGGTGTCATGGTCCGAATAATGTGTTAGGAATGCGTAGAATTCTTCGCGGCGAGCTTGCGAGCCGCGGTTCGGACCCTTGGTAATGATTTAAGTTTCAAAAATGTAGAGAAATAATTTTTCCGAAAAAGTGTCAAATATGCGGTCAAGAATGCGACCGCGGAATCAACATGCGGACCGCATTCTTGCCGCAAAACATTCCAGAGAGTTTCCCAAAAATCGTGTCAAATGTGCGGTCGATATGCGATCGCATGTCAAATCTGCGGTGCATTTTGCGACCGCGGATCAAACATGCGGACCGCATTCTGGCCGCATTCCTTAACAGAACCTTGTAAAATTTGGGGCAATTCTGCGGTCACTATGCGGACCGCATATTGATTCTGCGGTCGCATAGTGCACCGCATAATTGACCCCGGCCCAGATTTTTGTAACATTTTGACCCGATCTCTTCTTTAATATAACACACTTCTTCTTCATTTTATCATATCATCTTACCAAAATTAGAGAGAGAAGAGAGGGTTTTTAGAGAGAGAAATCTTTCATCTTCAAAGATTGTTCCAACCATCTTAATTCCAAAGGATTCTAGGGCAAGGATTCAACTTCCCCAATATTTTCAAGGTAAAAACCCTAACTATTTTCTTTGATTTTCAGTTTTAATTGGGTAAAGAGAGGTTTGTATATAATAGCTTTTGGAAAATGGAATTTTATACTCATGCATGATTATTGATCTTGATTTTTAGTAAAACAAAAGAAGTAAGTAGAAGTAAGAGTCTTCAAGAACAAGGTTGGCAAGAATAGGATATCTTGGGTAAGCATAAAGTAGAAAGTTAACGGAAGAAAACTCATCACCAGGTATGTATGGCTAATTTTGATTCTTGTGAAATCGCCCTTATGTGTAAAATTGTTTGGCATGTGTTGATTTGAGAAATTGTATGTGATTAATTGATGTTGTTGTTGGATATTCAAAGTTGTTGTTGAACTATGAGTGTTGTGGTAAGAAATATGAACCGAAAGGTAAATGAGAGTTGAATTGGGTAAAGAATTTGTGAATAATGATTATGATGGCCTATATGGCACCTTGTGGAAAAGAAAATCGAAACACTTGAGAATTGGTTTATTGTGGAAAGAGATGAAACACTTGAATTATGGAAAATTGTTGAATATACATGTGTGAATATTCTTGAATGTGGAAACATTGTAACTTGGTTGTGATATTGGCTTGAGAAGTAATTGAGAACATGAAACAATGTGCAAGTTGCTTATTTGAACTTGTTGAAATTGTGTGTAGTACCTTATCTGCTGTTTGAAATTGTTGTGTTTTCAAGTGTAAGGCGGGGTCGTGTCGCGCGCCGCGACGTGGTGAAATAAGGTGTGGGTTGGGGTGATAAGGGTGGCCGAGGTAATAAGGGTGGTCGGGGGCAATAAGGATGGAAAGCGATCGAAATCGCTATTGAAAATTGATACATAAATCAATAATGTGAAATTGTGAAAGGAGACAGCAGGAGAGTTTGCAACCTGTGGGGCACTGATTGCCCCTTTGTTTGACTACTTGTGCTTTACGTGATTGATTGGTTATTGTTAAATTGGTTGATTGTAGAAAGTGCTTTGTGTGAGAATTATTTGAAATGAGGAAAATGTGGAAACATGGTTGGTTGGCTTAATTAATTGTTGATGTAATTTAATGGCTTGAGTTTACTTGGGACAAAGTTTGTCCATACATACCAGTACAATTCAAGTGTACTGACGTCCATTTTGCCGGGGGCGCTACATTCGTGTCATGATTGTAGGTGGATCAGTAGCAGGCACTTCAGCTCATCGGCAGTAGTATCCTACTCCTTCCACTGCCCGTTTTGGTGAGCCCCTTTCTTCCTCGGGGCCTCGTGTGGTTCATGCCACTCGGTTTAGATTTCATTTTGGTTTTGTAAGGTATAGCCGGAGCCTTGTTACCGGCAAGTATTGTATTTCCCTTTTTGTATCCTAGAGGCTCTCCGTAGACATGTAAACTGTGGGATTGTGGCCTATGTATATGTATGGGGCGTTGTAAATATAAATTATGAACTTGTTAGTAAATAAATCACATGGTTATGTTTATGCATTGTGAAATCAGTCATTGATGGTAAGATATTTTGGTTAATGAGTAACAGTCAACACAGGGGTAACGCGTGGGAATGGAAGGCACCCAGGTCCGCTTGACTGGGGCAACCCGGTCAGGTGCCGGTCATGTCCCTCGATTTGGGGCGTGACAAACTTGGTATCAGAGCATATGGTTTTTAAAGTGTCCTAGGATGTCTCGGAGCCGTGTCTAGTAGTGCCCTTCTTATAGGTGTGTTGTCGACCACATCATATAAGTAGGGGGCTACACGGACATTTAGGAATATTACCCTTCTTCATCACTCCAAATCGTGCGATAAAGCTTGACTATAAGATTGTTTTGTAAACCGTGCGTTGAGATTCAAGGTAAGTTTAAATGCTCTTTCGTCTATTTTATGTAGTGTTGTCATATGTCATGACCAATGGGAAAAGACATGGGTGTTATGGAGATTGCACATGTATTTTGTTGAATAAACTGTATGAATATATATAGTATAAGTACATAGTACTACAAGTATACTTTATTTGGGGAAAGGATTGGAAGTGATTACCCGCACGAAGAGGCATTGATTTGATAATTGATATGTAAGCTTAAATAGCAAGCATGGTTAGTGCAAAAAGTATATAATTGATCGTAAGGTGTGAAAGAATATTGGTTATATAAGCACGTGATATATGAGATAATGACTAAGAGATTAATGGGGAGAGTGTAAGTCTCTCATATGAGGTAAAAAGTTATGAAATAAGACTCAATTGGACCCTAGGTGAGAAGACCCTTGTCTTACGAACGTTATAAGGACCCAGAAATGTACGAAGTTGCGTTACACTCATAAAGGATATGCGTGGGGACTTGGAATCCCATACCTACGTGGCTGAATAGGAGAAGGGAACTTATGAGATCAATACTATGGTGACTTAAATTTTCCTAATGGTCGAGTATATATATAAGAGGTATAGATATATGAGGCATATGTTCCTAAAGTTTCTACACTCAAGACTTGTGTCAAGATCCAGGATATTTTCCCCATGTGGGAGAGGGAGGACCATCGTGAGGCCACTTAAATACAATGAAACAAGAGCGAGACCATGTAGCTATGATATTTGAATATTTTGGTGAAGACATGTGTGGTCTAGAAAAGAGATTAAGGAATGTAAATTCTTCACGCATGGCAATGTGACTGATGGGGTCAACGATTCTAGAAAATAAGAGTATGTTTGTAAAGAGACTTTTACTTGTCATAAGGTCGGGAGAAATGGGACCCAAGGAGGTACCATATGTCAAATGTGAACGATTGTGAGTTCCTAGAATGGGCTAATCATAGATTTGTGATTTAAACAAAGTTTCGGGATACTAAGAAAGCCAAAACGAGTGGGAGAAATGAATGTGTTGCCACGACAACCCAAGATGGTAATTGGGGCTTGATAGAGAGCCTCTAAAGAGCCTTACAAATAGATAAGTGTTAAGTGATGTTCAGACGAACACTCCTTGCTACATATGTCCCAATAAGAGTTAAGAGGTGAGCCGGATGGAATGCCTAAGGTAAGAGACCACGTAATATATGGAAGAGTGCGTGGCTATTCACTAACTAGGAAGAATGAGGTGAGAAGAAATGGTGAGAAAACCTTTAAATTGAGATGGTCATGGTTATTTAAAACAATTTTTGCATCAGAATGGTGGACTCACTTAGGGCACAAGTGTTAATAAAGGTTATGAGGGATTAACCGCAATGCAACGGACATGGGTGACACTGAATATCGACTAAAGGGGTCTAGAGATAGTTCATGTCTACACACAATGGGAAGCGAGGTTATCATTGGTGAGGTTGTGGTACTGTAAAATGATTAAACAAGACATAATGATTTTTCAAGTTCACAGGGAGGCAGACAAATGTGTGGAACAATAAAGCTATTAATTATGCACTATCCGCAAAACAAGATGGGAATGAAAGGTTCGGAATGGATTGAAAGAGGATGAAAACTCGTGACAGACTAGACGTGTTTGGCATGATAACTCTTAAGCGGCAATATCAGGGAACTTTATTGGTAACTATAACATGGGGAATAAGGCGAGTTACTCATCCGAGATAGAATCAAGTGGACTAAGCCTTACACTTAAGAGTGAAACCAAAAGTTGTTGTTGAAGTATTGAGGAGGATTTAAAGTTTCAGAGAATACCCTTCTCGGGATAGTGACCCTTCGTAAGTCATATGCATATAAAGGTTGTTGATATACGTTTTGAGAGGTGTTTAACCGTAATGAGGGATGGTAGGAAATTTCACAGGGGAAGTAGTGCGGTTTCTTAAAGTCTATAATGCACATATGGGGAGAAAGAGGTTGGTTAAGAAAAGTTAGAGCACAATGCTACTTTACATTCGATACAATGCCGTGCAAGTTAGTGTTATTCGGGGTATATGTGCAAAGTTAGCCAGTGCTATTCATTTGAGACAGGAGGTCATATGAGAAAACTCATTCAACAATGCCTTGGGTTAAGAATTATGAAGAGTTAGTAGCAATTGTTCACATGGGGTCGTAACCACATCAAGGAAATTATAGTGGAACTCAATTCGTGGAAGGTCTTATGTATGAGGAATATAGTAAGGATGTTCCGCTATCGATGTAAAGTATTAAGGTGAAAGTTATGCCTCCAAGGTTGGTTAGGGTGTGTGTTGATGCAGCACGGAAAGGTTATAGAGTATGCTTTGAGATAACTCAAAAATCACGAGAAGAATTACCCGACACATGATTTGGAGCTTGCGACAGTTGTGTTTGCCTTGAAAATATGGCGACACTATCTTTATGGGGTTCATGTAGATGTGTTTTCGGACCACAAGAGCCTCCAGTATTTGTTCAAGCAGAAAGAGCTGAATCTGAGACAGCGGCGGTGGTTAGAATTACTCAAGGACTATGATATGGACATATTGTACCATCCAGGGAAGGCAAATGTGGTAGCCAACGCTCTTAGTCGAAAATCCATGGGTAGTTTGGCTCATTTGGGTGTGGATCAGAGACACATGGCTCGAGAGGTTTACCAATTAGCCAGTTTGGGGGTTCGTATCTCGGCGTCAGACGAGGGGGATATTTTGGTGCATAATGGAGCAGAATCATCGTTGGTCGCGGAAATCAAGGAAAAACAGTTCATGGATCCAGCATTGGTTCGGGTGAAGGAAGCAGTCATGAATGACAAGACCTCAGCATTTGTACTCAGCAGCGAAGATGGTGTATTGCGGTGTCAAGATAGGCTATGTGTTCCGGATGTGGACGAGCTTCGGGAAAGAGTGATGGCGGAGGCTCATACTTCCAGGTATTCTGTGCACCCTGGTTCAACGAAAATGTATCACGATCTCAAGGAGATTTATTGGTGGAACGGTATGAAAAGGGATGTGGCAGGCTTTGTAGCTAAATGTCCGAACTGTCGACAAGTGAAGGCCGAGCATCAACGGCCTGGTGGATTAACTCAGCTTATAGAAATACCAAGGTGGAAATGGGAGATGATCAATATGGATTTCGTGGTGGGGTTACCTCGCACTCAGCGTAAGTTCGATTCAATATGGGTGATAGTAGATCGACTCACCAAATCAGCTCACTTCCTTGCCTGTCAAGTCCACTGATACTGCGGAGCAATATGCAAGATTGTACATCGAGGAGATAGTAAGACTTCATGGCACTCCACTTTCTATTATCTCGGATCGCGGGGCTCAGTTCACAGCTAACTTTTGGAAGAAGTTTCAGCAAGGTTTGGGAACTCAGGTGAATCTCAGCACAGCTTTCCATCCACAGACCGATGGACAGGCCGAGCGGACCATTCGGACGCTTGAAGATATGTTGCGGGCTTGTGTCTTAGATTTTAAAGGTAATTGGGATGAACACTTGCCACTGATAGAATTTGCTTACAATAACAGCTATCATGCTAGCATTCAAATGGCCCCGTTTGAGGCATTGTACGGGAGAAGATGTAGATTGCCAATCGGGTGGTTTGAGGTAGGTGAAGCGGAATTGCTAGGGCCAGATATGGTGTACGAAGCTATGGAAAAGGTCAAAGTTATTCAGGAGAGAATGAAAACAGCACAGAGTCGTCAAAAGTCCTATGCGGACGTTCGTCGAAGGGATTTGGAGTTTCAAGTCGATGATTGGGTGTTCTTGAGGGTATCTCCTATGAAAGGAGTCATGCGATTTGGAAAGAAAGGGAAATTGAGTCCTAGGTATGTCGGGCCATATCGGATCGTTCAAAGGATTGGTCAAGTTGCTTATAGGCTAGAGTTGCCTCCGGAGATGTCATCAGTGCACCCGGTATTCCATGTGTCCATGTTGAAGAAAGTGATTGGAGATCCATCCACCATCATGCCAGTCGAAGCTATAGAGGTTAATGAAAATTTGTCATATGAAGAAGTTCCAGTTGCCATCTTAATAGGCAAGTCCGTAAGTTGAGAAATAAGGAAGTTGCCTCTGTTAAAGTATTGTGGCGAAGTCAACAAGTTGAGGAGGCCACATGGGAAGCTGAAAAAGAGATGAAAGAAAAGTACCCCCATTTGTTCGATCAAGCCTAGAAGAAATTAGGTGACCCTTCTACTCCTAGTAACTGTCATCTTGTCCAAGTTGTTTCCCTCTTAGTGTTAGTAAAAGCCTCCTCCATTTTGTAAAGAGTTATGTGTTAAGTAAGCGACTAATAGTAAGTATAGATTGGTAATGGTTTGTTAAGTGTACATGGTGTGTTAAAATGGTTAAATAAGGTAAGAATTCATTGAAGTGACTAGTTTATGTGCAATTGTAACAATGTGATAGAATATGTGCATTCGTTGAGGTAAGAAAGTATATACAAGTTGTGAAAAGTGTTGTAGTTGTATATTGTTGTTTGGTAATATGTTTCGGGGGCCCTCTGACAGGTGGATATGTTCATAATACAAAGGAAACTCTGGCGAAATTTTTCTAAAATATAAGAGTTAGTCAAAATTTTGATAGCTTGCATATCATGTCTTTCAAAATTCATTTATTTCAAAATCCTCATTCGAGGACGAATGATCTTAAGGGGGGAGGATGTAAGGCCCCGTAAAATTTTTGTGCATAAAACCTAGTAGATGTGGTGTCATGGTCCGAATAATGTGTTAGGAATGCGTAGAATTCTTCGCGGCGAGCTTGCGAGCCGCGGTTCGGACCCTTGGTAATGATTTAAGTTTCAAAAATGTAGAGAAATAATTTTTCCGAAAAAGTGTCAAATATGCGGTCAAGAATGCGACCGCGGAATCAACATGCGGACCGCATTCTTGCCGCAAAACATTCCAGAGAGTTGCCCAAAATCGTGTCAAAAGTGCGGTCGATATGCGATCGCATGTCAAATCTGCGGTGCATTTTGCGACCGCAGATCAAACATGCGGACCGCATTCCGGCCGCATTCCTTAACAGAAACTTGTAAATTTTGAGGCCATTTTGCGGTCACTTTGCGGACCGCATGTGTGTTCTGCGGTCGCATAGTGACCGCATAATTGACCCCGGCCCAGTTTTTGTAACATTTTGACCCGATCTCTTCTTTAATATAACACACCTCTTCTTCATTTTTATCATATCATCTCACCAAAAATTAGAGAGAGAAGAGAGGGTTTTTTAGAGAGAGAAATCTTGCATCTTCAAGGATTGTTCCAATCATTTTAATTCCAAGGGATCCTAGGGCAAGGATTCAACTTCCCCAATATTTTCAAGGTAAAAACCCTAACTATTTTCTTTGATTTTCAGTTTTAATTGGGTAAAGAGAGGTTTGTATATAATAGCTTTTGGAAAATGGAATTTTATACTCATGCATGATTATTGATCTTGATTTTTAGTAAAACAAAAGAAGTAAGTAGAAGTAAGAGTCTTCAAGAACAAGGTGGGCAAGAATAGGATATCTTGGGTAAGCATAAAGTAGAAAGTTAACGGAAGAAAAATCATCACCAGGTATGTATGGCTAATTTTGATTCTTGTGAAATCGCCCTTATGTGTAAAATTGTTTGGCATGTGTTGATTTGAGAAATTGTATGTGATTAATTGATGTTGTTGTTGGATATTCAAAGTTGTTGTTGAACTATGAGTGTTGTGGTAAGAAATATGAACCGAAAGGTAAATGAGAGTTGAATTGGGTAAAGAATTTGTGAATAATGATTACGATGGCCTATATGGCACCTTGTGGAAAAGAAATCGAAACACTTGAGAATTGGTTTATTGTGGAAAGAGATGAAACACTTGAATTATGGAAAATTGTTGAATATACATGTGTGAATATTATTGAATGTGGAAACATTGTAACTTGGTTGTGATATTGGCTTGAGAAGTAATTGAGAACATGAAACAATGTGCAAGTTGCTTATTTGAACTTGTTGAAATTGTGTGTAGTACCTTATCTGCTGTTTGAAATTGTTGTGTTTTCAGCTGTAAGGCGGGGTCGTGTCGCGCGCCGCGACGTGGTGAAATAAGGTGTGGGTTGGGGTGATAAGGGTGGCCGAGGTAATAAGGGTGGTCAGGGGCAATAAGGATGGAAAGCGATCGAAATCGCTATTGAAAATTGATACATAAATCAATAATGTGAAATTGTGAAAGGAGACGGCAGGAGAGTTTGCAACCTGTGGGGCACTGATTGCCCCTTTGTTTGACTACTTGTGCTTTACGTGATTGATTGGTTATTGTTAAATTGGTTGGTTGTAGAAAGTGCTTTGTGTGAGAATTATTTGAAATGAGGAAAAATGTGGAAACATGGTTGGTTGGCTTAATTAATTGTTGATGTAATTTAATGGCTTGAGTTTACTTGGGACAAAGTTTGTCCATACATACCGGTACAATTCAAGTGTACTGACGTCCCTTTTGCCGGGGGCGCTACATTCGTGTCATGATTGTAGGTGGATCAGTAGCAGGCACTTCAGCTCATCGGCAGTAGTATCCTTCTCCTTCCTCTGCCCGTTTTGGTGAGCCCCTTTCTTCCTCGGGGCCTTGTGTGGTTCATGCCACTCGGTTTAGATTTCATTTTGGTTTTGTAAGGTATAGCCGGAGCCTTGTTACCGGCAAGTATTGTATTTCCCTTTTTTATCCTAGAGGCTCCGTAGACATGTAAACTGTGGGATTGTGGCCTATGTATATGTATGGGGCGTTGTAAATATAAATTATGAACTTGTTAGTAAATAAATCACATGGTTATGTTTATGCATTGTGAAATCAGTCATTGTTGGTAAGATATTTTGGTTAATGAGTAATGGAGGAAGGTTTGAAGACAAATAAAATCATGAGTCTTTCGGCTATCAAGGCCACCAATCAAGCTATACAAACGGGAAACGGAGGAGTAATGGGAAAGAAGAAGAAAGAAGAGGTAGCAACTGTAGAGAGCAGGCCATGGAGTCGTAACCCACACTATAACCTGCCAAGACCCTACCGCCAACACCCACCAAACCCATCAACCCCATATAATCCACCACCACCATCCTACCCGCCAAACCCGTACAACACATCAAGCCCATATAACCCACCACCACCACCATACCCACCAACAGTCCCACATTATCACCACCCACAAACCCAAGCCTACCCACCACCACCACCCCATGTGTGGAGAGCTCAAGCTCCACACAATGTTTACCACACCCAGAACACATACCCAACCTCTAAACCTTACAGAAACCAAAATAGGCCCAGGCCGGACTCCGAGTGGAGAAACAAGGCGAGGAAAACATTCACCCCTCTCGGGGAATCATATTCCAGCCTTTATCATAGGTTGAAAGAGTTGGGGATGCTAAGCCCAGTTGCACCTAAAGTTCCAAACCCACCCCCGAAGAACCTTGATTCTTTGTTAGATGTGAATATTGTTCAGGAACAGTGGGCCATGATACCGAAAAATGTTGGCAGTTGAAGAACGCCATTCAGGATCTCATTGATGATAGGAGAATTGAAGTTCAAGCCCCAGAAGCCCCGAACATTACCCAGAATCCACTGCCAAATCACCACGAGACACACATGATAGAATTGGTGCAAGGTGATAGCGGTCAAAAACCATCTCAGGATATGATGATGATAAAGTCAAGTGGTAAAGCGGAAAAGGAAGTTGTGAAAGAGAAAGCGGTTGTTGAGAAACCAACAGGAAAGCCAGTAGTGGTGGAAGGTCTGAAAGTGGTAGTGCCAGGTGTAAAGACGATTGTGACTGTGAAAGGTGCAAGTACAGAGCCAGTAATTATAAAGCCGGTAGTGCAGATGCCGGTGGTGAGTACAAAGACTGTTCCTTGGAACTATAACAAGGTATCAGTGGTTTATAAAGGAAAAGAGGTTTCTGGGGAAATTAATGAAACCCATGGACTCACCCGGTCTGGAAGATGCTTTGCTCCAGCGGAACTGAGAAAAATGAAAGCAGTAAAAGAGAGCCAATTGAAGAAACCGGTGTCAGAAGAGGAAGCGGAGGAATTCCTTAAGAAGATGAAGTCACAGGAGTACTCAGTGGTTGAGCAGTTAAGGAAGACCCCTGCCCAAATCTCTCTGCTATCTTTGCTAATACACTCGGAAGAGCACAGAAGGGCTCTGATGAAGATTCTAAATGAGGCTCATGTTCCGGAAAAGATTTCAGTTTGCCACTTGGAAAGGATTACCAACAAAATTTTCGAGTCTAATAGGATCACATTCTCTGATAAGGAGCTGCCGGTAGAGGGAACTGAGCACAATAAGGCATTGTACCTTACGGTAAAGAGTGAAGAGTCAGTAGTGACCAGGGTATTGATAGACAACGGATCAAGCGCTAACATTTGCCCGCTGTCGACTTTGGGGAAGCTGAACATCAGCCCGGACAGAATCCGGAAGAACAGTATCAACGAGAGAGGGTTTGACGGTGGGGGTAAAAACACATTGGGGGATATTATTCTGGAAGTAACTATCGGTCCTGTTGATTTTACTATGGAATTCCAGGTGCTCGACATTGCTGTGTCATATAACTTGTTGTTAGGCCGACCCTGGATTCATGCGGCCAAGGCAGTACCATCTTCTCTACACCAGATGGTCAAGTTTGAATGGGAACAGCAAGAGATTGTCGTACACGGGGAGGAAAATGCTTGTAATGTGGTAGCACCCTTTGATGATACCGATGGGGATAGAGGTCCTTGGGTCTACCAAGTGACGGATGCTATAGTAGTGAACATAATTGCTGAAGGGGAAAAGTTACCGATCCCTATGATGGCACCAACTGCTGTGATGGTGGCCAAAGAGATGCTTAGAAATGGATTCGCACCAGGGAAGGGACTGGGCAAAGCATTGTAGGGAGTTATTCAGCCGGTTCAACTTCCAGAAAACAAAGGTACATTCGGCTTAGGGTTCAAACCCACCTTTGCCGATATCCAGAGAACCTCAAAAGCCAAAAGGAACTGGACCTTACCTAAACCCATACCCAAATTATCCGACACCTTCGTCAGGCCCGGTACAAAATATCAGACATCTTCTGCGACAAAGTGCATTGAGACCCAACTTGATGAAGAAATGCTGAGTTTTGAGAAGATGTTTTGGGAGGTGAATATGGTTGAAGCAGGGGAAGGCACAAGCAAAATGGATGTGCAGTTTGTGGGACCTGGAATCATGTTGAACAATTGGGAAGCTACTCCTTTCCCTATCAGAAAGGAGTCTTGGTAGTTAGCTCAAAAATTTCATCATTACTTTCCCAAAAGTTGTTATTTTTATAGTTTTCCCATTCCCCCTCATGAAAAGAAAATCACCATGTATCCCGAACTTTGTTCGTTCTTTTTATCAATGAAATGCAGTTTTCCTTTTCTTCACTTTTGCCTTATTTTTCCTTTTGTACAGTTTTGCGTGTGTTGATTCTGATGCCATGTCATGCGTGAAGGATTCTAGACCCAGTTCCGACAATCACGTTACTATACAAGAAATCGAGGAAGATAGTGAAATAGAATGTGAGGATGAGGAAGCCCTGGAGGAAATAAGCAAGGACATGAAACAATATGAGGAAAAACCCAAACCGAATCTAAGTGATACGGAATCTGTAAATTTGGGGAGCGAAGATGATGTCAGAGAATTAGTGTACATTTGGAGGCACCCCTCAGGGATGAATTGATAAGGTTGTTACATGAATTTAAGGACATTTTTGCCTGGTCCTATGATGACATGCCCGGACTTAGCACTGATTTGGTAGTACACAAGTTGCCTATCTATTCTGAATGCCGGCCGGTAAAGCAAAAGCTAAGGAAATTCAAAACGGACATTAGTGTAAAGATAAAAGAAGAGGTGAATAAGCAGTTTGAGGCAAAGGTCATAAGAGTTACCAAGTACCCCACCTGGTTGGCAAATGTTGTGCCGGTCCCGAAGAAAGATGGTAAAACCAGAGTGTGTGTAGACTATAGAGACCTCAACAAAGCCAGTCCGAAGGACGATTTCCCTTTGCCAAACATTCACATATTGATCGACAATTGCGCCAAGCATGAAATCGGTTCGTTTGTGGATTGTTATGCAGGTTATCACCAGATCCTTATGGACGAAGAAGATGCTGAGAAAACTGCCTTCATTACACCTTGGGGAACATACTGTTACAGAGTAATGCCGTTTGGATTGAAGAATGCCGGGGCAACTTACATGAGGGCGATGACCACAATGTTCCACGATATGATGCATCGGGAAATTGAAGTATATGTGGACGATGTCATCATAAAGTCCAGAAAACAACCTGATCATGTGAGAGATTTAAGAAAGTTCTTCCAAAGACTCCGGAGGTACAATTTAAAGCTCAATCCGGTGAAATGTGCCTTTGGAGTACCTTCAGGGAAACTACTGGGGTTTATAGTGAGTCGGCGAGGTATTGAACTGGATCCATCAAAGATCAAAGCTATCCAAAGTCTACCTCCGCCGAAGAACAAGAAGGAGGTCATGCGTTTACTAGGAAGGTTGAATTACATCAGTCGATTCATTGCTCAATTGACATCAACGTGTGAGCCGATCTTCGAGTTGTTGAAGAAATATGCAGCAGTGAAATGGACCGACGAGTGTCAGGAAGCCTTTGACAAGATTAAGGAATATTTGGCCAATCCTCCAGTGTTAGTTCCTCCAGAACCAGGGCGACCTCTGATTTTGTATCTGACAGTGCTAGATAACTCCTTCGGTTGTGTATTGGGTCAACATGACGAGACAAGCAAGAAAGAACAAGCCATATATTACCTCAGCAAAAAGTTTACATCCTACGAGGTGAAGTATACCCAACTGGAAAGAACTTGTTGTGCATTGATTTGGGTAGCTCAGAAGTTAAAGCATTATTTGTCAGCATATACCACATACTTGATATCACGACTGGATCCTCTCAAGTACATATTTCAGAAGCCTATGCCTACGGGAAGACTGGCCAAATGGCAGATTCTGCTCACAGAATTTGACATTATCTATGTGACTCGTACGGCAATAAAGGCACAAGCTATCGCAGATCACTTAGCTGAGAATCCGGTGGATGATGAGTATGAACCATTGAAAACGTACTTTCCGGATGAAGAGGCAATGATTGTCGAGGAGATGGAGCAAGATGAAAGACCAGAATGGAGAATGTACTTTGACGGAGCTGTCAACAGCAAGGGCGTTGGTATCGGAGCGGTACTCATTTCAAGTACGGGTCAACATTATCCCGTTACCGCACAGCTCCGATTTTTCTGTACCAACAACATGGCTGAATATGAGGCGTGCATCTTGGGATTAAGAATGGCAATTGACATGGGTATTCAAGAGATTTTGGTTATGGGTGACTCGGATCTCTTGGTACATCAAATCCAAGGGGAATGGGAGACACGGGATTTGAAATTGATACCATATCGGTATTGTTTGCACGAGTTGTCTCAAAGATTCCAGTCTATAGAGTTCAAGCACATCCCGAGAATGCACAATGAGATAGCGGATGCTTTGGCCACATTGTCCTCTATGTTGCATCATCCTGACAAGACATATATAGATCCGCTCCAGATCCAAGTTCGTGATCAAAATGCTTATTGCTTCGCTGTGGAAGAAGAGTCGGATGGAGAGCCGTGGTATCATGATATCAGGGAATACCTGAAAGCTGGCAAATACCCGGAGCAAGCCACTGGAGACCAGAAGAGAGCCATCAGGCGTTTAGCTAATGGATTTTTCCTCAGTGGAGGAGTGGTATACAAAAGAACACCAGATCTGGGTTTATTGCGGTGTGTGGATGCACAACAAGGAGATGAAATCATGATTGAAGTACATGCCGGAGTATGTGGACCCCATATGAGCGGATATGTTTTAGCAAAGATGTGATGACCCGGCCCGTCGTCACGGGAATTACCACCCCGTTACGTTGTAAATGCGTGTTTTATGATTTTATATCAGTGTTAGAGTCTATCGGGTGAGTTAGGAGTGAATTGGATTGAAAATGAGGCATATAGCCTTTGTGAAGGAGACTTGAATAAGGAAAGTCAACCCGGAGTTGGCTATTTGGTTAGAGGGCTCGGAATCGGATTCTGATGATTTGGTTAGTTCCGGGAGGTGATTTGTAACTTAGGGGAGCGATCGGAATTGAATTTGGAGGCCCGGTGTAGAAATAGGCTTGAATTGGCTAAGGTTGAATTTTGGCGAAATCCGAACGGTAGGTGAGATTTTGATCCGGGGGTCGGAATGGAATCCCGATAGTTGCAGTAGCTTCGTTAGGTGATTTTGGATGTGCCTGCAAAATTTTAGGTCATTCGGACGTCGTTTGGTCGCGTTTTTGATGGAATGTGTAATTCGGAAAGTTTTAAGGAATTTAGGCTTGAATCCGTGTGTAATTGGTGATTTTGATGTTTAGGGTGGTGTTTTTATGATTGGAACAAGTTCGTATCGTGTTTTGGGGTATGCTGGTGGTTTTCGTTGGGGTCCCGGGGGCCTCGGGGTGTTTTCGGATAGCCAAACGAGAGAAAATATGGAAAATTGCAGAACTGGTTCACTGCTTCTGTTGTTTTCGCTCCTGCGGAAATGGGAGCGCAGGAGCGACTCCGTAGAAGTGGACAACGAGGCGCAGAAGTGGAGCTGACCGCTGAAGCGGAGCCTGGTCTGCAGGGGCGGCTTCGCTGGTGCAAGAGGTCGATCGCAGAAGCGGTCTTGAGCCGTCTTGGGAAAATCCGCAGAAGCGGATGTTTGATCGCTTAGGCGAGTCCGCTGAAGCGAACCCTTGGTCGCAGAAGCGGATCATTACGCAGAAGCGGACAAATTTCCGCAGAAGCGGATGCGCAGGGGCGGTCCTTGGATCGCTGGTGCGGAAATGGCCAAAAGGGCCTGGGTTCGCAGAAGCGACCAAAAGGTCGCAGAAGCGGTTCCGCAGGGGCGGAATTTTATCCACAGAAGCGAAAATCGCTGTGAGTTAAGTGTATCAGAAGTTAGAAAAATTTCACAAACATTTCACACATTTGGGTCTCGGCCTTAGAGGCGATTTGGGCGATTTTGAAGAGAAATTCAAGGGAAATCATCAGGTAATCAACTATGGACTTAAACTATGATTAGTATTGGTAATATTATGCAATTATATCATGAAAATGGAGGAATTTGGGGTAATTTATGGAGGATTTAGCCCTAGGCTTGAACTTTAGAAAATCAAGGTTTTGAATGGCCAAATGGAGTCCGAATTTGGTAAAATTGATATGCTTAGACTCGTATTGAGATGAGGGTTCCGAATATGTGACTTTCGTGATTTTTCGACAAGCGTACCGAAAGTCGGGTTTTGACAACTTTGGGAATTTTGATGTAAATTGAGTTGTATTGATTGGGTGTCGTCCCATTGGCCTAATTTGTTGTATTTCTACTGTATTTGATCGGATTCTACGCGTGCGGAGCTTGATTCTCGTGGCAAGTGCATTGCGGAGTAGTCGTCGCGCCGTATTGAGGTGAGTAATAGATGTGGGTGATGACCAGCGGGTTCGAAACCCCGGTATACCACTTTGTGACGTCGTATAGCGGCGAGATACGTACTCTCTTGTGAGTGCGAGGTCGATTGTGATTGGGGACTATGGCTTAGTCCGACCTGTTGATACTATACTGTGATATTGGCTATCCTTGAGCCGTTGAACCTCCTTCTCGGATGGTTTCATACTATATATTGTGATGTTGGCCACTCTTGAGCCGTTGAACCCCCTTCTTGTGCGGTTGAGTATACATGTGGGCCGTGAGCCAGTTATTGGATCCCGCGAGGATCGTTATCATTGTCTCTCATATTGACATGTTAGTTACTACCAGTCCGTAGCTATTTCTGTTATCATGCTATTTCCAATCTCTGGAACTTGATATTACTGTTTTCAACTAAAAAATGATAAAAGATGTTTTCAAAACTACTTTTGAGCCTGCGAGGCGGTATGTGCATATTAGCTGACTGGTAGTGGATCGGGCTGCACGCCGCAGCGGTATATATGTTGGATCGGACTGCTCGCCGCAGTGATATTGTGCTTGGGCTGTAGGAGCCCCTCCGGAGTCTGAACCCCCACAGTGAGCACGGGTACCCAAAATTGGATCGGGCTACGCGCCGTAGCGGTCATATCATGCATTGCATTGCATTTTAGCTACATCTGCTAGCTGTTATACTGTTTTGCTGGTACTTATTGGTACAGGTACAGTTGATATCGATTCTGTGACGAGGGTATTTGAGTACAGCTTTACATAGTGCTTTATTGCGGGTTTCTTATCTCCCTCTGTCTTACCCTTGCTTATTACCACCGAGTCCGGCAGTACTCATTTTACTCCCGCACCTTGTGTGCGGATCCAGAGGTACCTCTCGGCGGTGATCCGGTAGTCGTGCGAGGCGACATTTGTGGATATTCGAGGTAGTTGCGAGTCCGCGGGACCCGATATTCCTTCTCACTGTCTCTTGATTTCGTATTTGATTATTTCTTTCCGCTCTTGGTATCTTGTAAACCTTTATACACTCATGTTCAGTAGAGGCTCATCACTCTTGACCCTTTGGTCTATGGGAGTTGGTGTATTATGGGACTTGGTTCCCCGTTTTCGTTATATGTATCGTTTTTGCTTCGTGAATTTATATGCTTAAATGGGCTAAAGAGAGCTTCTAGCTCCGTTGTTGATATTGATTGGTCAGGCTGGCTTAGCAATGTGCTGGGCGCCATCACGACCGGATTTGGGGTCGTGACAAGTTGGTATCAGAGCCTAGGTTTACTAGGCCTCATGAGTCTTGAGCCGGTTTGTAGAGTCTTGTGGATCGGTACGGGGACGCCTGTACTTATCCTCGGGAGGCTGCGAACCTTTAGGAAAACTTCACTTTTCTTGAACTCTGTCGTGCGATCTTGTTGTTCTGAGAACTGAACTTCTATATTCTATTCTCTCGTAGATGGCGAGAACGCGAGCATCGGGACGAGGTGGACGACCTCCATTGCCACCTGTTAGAGGCCGTGGGCGCGGTCGTGCTAGAGGTAGAGGTAGGGCGGGTGAGGCAGTGCCAGCTGACCCGCCTGTTGTACCAGTTCAGGAGCAGCCCCCAGTGGTTGATGCTCCAGCAGCCCCAGTTCAGGGCCAGACTATATCTATTGCTATTCCTGGTCTTCGGGAGACTCTTGCTCAAATATTATCAGTGTGTTCCGGTTTGGCTCAGGTAGTTTCAGCTACCGCTACTGTAGCGACATCTCAGTCAGGGGGTGGTCAGCAGACCCTGCAGCTCGCACACCTGACCCGGTTGTTCGGGGACTTCAGACGCCAGAGGCGGTCCCCGCTCAGGTGGTTGCACCGGTTATTCCTCCAGCTGCACCAGCTCCAGCTCCAGAGCATATGGTTCAGGTTATGCCCGATGACGAGCAGCGTCGTCTTGAGAGATTTGGTAGACTTCAGCCACCCCATTTCGGTGGCGTTGAGGGCGAGGATGCCCAGGGTTTCTTGGACAAGTGTCAGAGGATGTTGCGGACGGCTTGGTATTCTTGAGTCCAGCGGAGTTTCATTTACTACCTTTCAGTTCACCGGTCCCGCATTTGATTGGTGGGAAGAGTTTGAGAGGCGTAGGCCTGCAGGAGCAGCACCTCTCACATGGCAGGCAGTTCTCTACTCTCTTTCTAGAGAAATATGTACCTCGGTCTCGTCGCGAGGAGCTACGTCGCCGGTTCGAGTGGTTGATTCAGGGCGACATGTCTGTGACTCAGTATGAGCTTAGATTCACACAGTTGGCTAGGCATGCCACATGGATGATCCCTAATGATAGGGAGAGGATCAGGAGGTTTATTGATGGCATCAACTACTCTATCCGCATTCTTATAACCAGAGAGAGAGTTTTGTCATTATCATTTGAGCAGGTTGTTGATATGGCACGCTCCATTGAGGCGGATCGTCGCCGAGAGAGAGAGAGCGGGAGGCCAAGAGGCCTCGTGGTTCTGGCAGTTTCAGTGGTGCTCCATCTAGAGGGCATTCCCAGCAGAGCAGAGGTCGCTCATCTAGACCTTCTCATTCGAGCCGCCCAGAGCAGAGCGGAGGTTCTTATGGTCGTGGTCGACAGGGGTTTCAACAGGGTCAGTCATCGCTTAGTGCCCTTCCAGCCCAGGGTGCAGCACCTACTTCATCAGCCCAGGGTTCTTCTGCGGCGAGGGGTTCCCTTCAGTCCCCTTATCAGGCACCAGGTGCATGTTATGAGTGTGGTGAGTTTGGCCACATGAGGAGACAGTGCCTTCGACTCCGTAGGGACGAGACTCAACAGAGGGATCTGCCCTCCTCTTCAGCACCATCTCAGGCTAGTAGAGGTGGAGGTCAGTTTTCTCGTGGTCGCCCTAGAGGCGAGGAGAGATCTGGTGGAGGCCAGGCACGGTTCTATGCACTTCCTGACAGGCGTGATGCAGTTGCCTCCGATGCGGTGATTACAGGTATCATTTCTGTCTGTCACAGAGATGCCTCTGTTCTATTTGATCCAGGGTCCACATATTCTTGCGTGTCCTCTTACTTTGCACATCATTTGGGTGCGACTCGTGGTAGTCTTGAGTTACCTGTTCATGTATCCACCCCCGTGGGTGATACGATTATTGTGGATCATGTCTATAGATCCTGTGTTATATCTATTGGGGGTCTGGAGACCCAGGCCGATTTGTTATTGTTGGGTATGGTGGACTTTGATGTTATATTGGGTATGGACTGGTTGTCTCCGTACCATGCTATATTGGACTGTCATGCTAAGACAGTTACGTTGGCCATTCCTGGTATTTCTCGGATCGAGTGGCGGGGTTCGACCGATTTCGTCCCTAGCCGTGTTATTTCATTCTTAAAAGCTCAGAAGATGGTTGAAAAAGGGTGTTTATCGTACTTAGCTTTTGTGAGAGATATGGGAGCTGAGTCTCCTAGCATTGATTCTGTACCTGTTGTGAGGGATTTCCCGGATGTATTCCCTTCAGACCTGCCGGGCATGCCGCCGGACAGGGATATTGATTTTGGCATTGACTTGGTGCCGGGCACTCAGCCCATATCCATTCCTCCTTATCGGATGGCACCAGCTGAGTTGAAAGAACTGAAAGAGCAGCTTCAAGAGCTTCTGGATAAGGGTTTCATCCGTCCTAGCGTGTCTCCGTGGGGTGCGCCGGTATTATTTGTTAAAAAGAAAGATGGTTCCATGCGAATGTGTATTGATTATCGACAATTGAACAAAGTGACGGTGAAGAACAAGTACCCTCTACCGCGCATAGATGATTTGTTTGATCAGTTACAGGGTGCGAGGGTGTTTTCTAAGATCGATCTTCGTTCAGGCTATCATCAGCTGAAGATCAGGGACTCGGATATTATGAAGACTGCATTCGGGACCCGATATGGTCATTATGAGTTTCTTGTGATGTCGTTTGGGCTGACCAACGCCCCAGCAGCATTTATGCATCTGATGAACAGTGTGTTCGGGCCTTATTTGGATTCATTTGTGATTGTGTTCATTGATGACATTCTAGTCTACTCCCGTAGTCAGGGAGGAGCATGCTCAGCATTTGAGTATTGTGTTACAAAGATTGAGGGAGGAGAAGCTATATGCTAAATTCTCCAAGTGCGAGTTTTGGCTCGAGTCCGTAGCATTTCGGGGACATGTGGTGTCTCGTGATGGTATTCAGGTTGATCCGAAGAAGATAGAGGCGGTGCAGAGTTGGCCTAGACCGACCTCAGCTACAGAGATCAGGAGTTTTCTTGGTTTGGCGGGATATTATCGCCGGTTTGTTCAGGGATTTTCATCCATTGCTTCTTCATTGACTAAATTGACCCGGAAGGGTGCACCATTCGTGTGGTCGGATGAGTGCGAGGAGAGCTTTCAGAAGCTCAAGACAGCTTTGACCACAGCTCCAGTGTTAGTATTGCCATCAGCTTCAGGTTCATATACCGTTTATTGTGATGCCTCGAGAGTGGGGATAGGTTGTGTGTTGATGCAGGAAGGTAAGGTGATTGCTTATGCTTCTCGGCAGTTGAAGCCACATGAGAAGAACTATCCTGTTCATGATTTGGAGCTAGCCGCCATTATTCATGCCTTGAAGATTTGGAGGCACTATTTGTACGGCGTGTCTTGTGAGGTGTATACCGACCATCGTAGTCTCCAACACTTGTTCAAACAGAAAGACCTTAATTTGAGACAGCGGAGATGGCTTGAGTTGCTGAAGGATTATGACATTACTATATTATATCATCCGGGGATGGCCAATGTGGTGGCCGATGCTTTGAGCCGGAAGGCGGTCAGTATGGGGAGCTTGGCATATATTCCAGCTGAGGAGAGGCCATTTGCTCATGATGTTCAGGTGCTAGCCAATCGACTAGTGAGGTTAGATATTTCGGAGCCCAGCAGGGTATTGGCTTGTGTTGTATCTCGGTCATCTCTATATGATCGTATTCGTGAGCGCCAGTATGATGATCCACATTTGGCTGTCCTGAGGGACAGAGTTCAGCAGGATGATGCTAGAGATGTCACCATTGATAGTGACGGCGTATTGAGGATGTAGGGCCGGATATGCGTGCCCAATGTTGATGGCCTTCGTGAGTTGATTCTGGAGGAGGCCCATAGCTCGCGGTATTCTATCCATCCAGGAGCCGCGAAGATGTATCAAGATTTGAAACAACACTATTGGTGGAGAAAGATGAAAATGGACATTGTCAGACATGTAGCACGGTGCCTCAACTGTCAGCAGGTTAAGTACGAGCATCAGAGGCCCGGTGGTGTATTTCAGCGCATTGATATTCCTGGGTGGAAATGGGAGAGGATCACTATGGACTTTGTTACTCGACTCCCTCGGACGGCGAGGAAGTTTGATTCTGTATGGGTGATTGTGGATAGACTGACCAAGTCAGCTCACTTCATTCCAGGTTATTACTACCTACTCATCGGAGCGGTTGGCAGCGATCTTTATTCGAGAGATTGTTCGGTTGCATGGAGTCCATGTGTATATCATATCCGATAGGGGTACTCAGTTCACTTCTCAGTTTTGGAGAGCATTTCAGCGAGAGATGGGTACGCGGGTTGAGTTGAGTACAGCATTTCACCCCCAGACAGATGGGCAGTCTGAGCGTACTATTCAGATCTTGGAGGATATGTTGCGAGCTTGTGTGATTGATTTTGGTGGTTCGTGGGATGAGTTCCTACCACTTGCTGAGTTTGCCTACAACAACAGTTATCGGTCGAGTATTCAGATGGCCCCGTATGAGGCATTGTATGGCAGGCGGTGTAGATCCCCCGTGGGATGGTTTGAGCCTCGTGAGGTTAGATTGATAGGGACTGAGTTAGTCCAGGATGCTCTGGATAGAGCAAAGTTGATCCAGGAGAGGCTTCGTACAGCACAGTCTCGTCAGAAGAGTTATGCGGACCGTAGAGTTCGAGAGTTGTCTTTCATGGTTGGTGACCGAGTATTGTTGAAGGTTTCACCTATGAAGGGTGTCATGAGGTTTGGGAAGAAAGGGAAGTTGAGTCCCGGGTACATTGGTCCTTTTGAGATACTCAGGAGGGTTGGAGAGGTGGCATATGAGTTAGCCTTGCCGCCCAGCTTATCCAGCGTCCATCCAGTATTCCATGTGTCTATGCTCCGGAAGTACATTGGAGATCCGTCTCATGTATTAGATTTCAGTACCATTCAGCTTGATGGTGATCTATCCTATGATGTGGAGCCTATCGCCATTTTGGGACGGCAGGTGAGAAAATTGAGGTCTAAGGAGATTGCATCAGTTAAGGTTCAGTGGAGAGGTCGACCCGTGGAGGAGGCCACTTGGGAGATCGAGCGGGAGATGCGGAGCAGATATCCTCACTTGTTTGAGACTTCAGGTATGTTTCTTGACCCGCTCGAGGACGAGCGTTTGCTTAAGAAGGGGAGAATGTGACGACCCGGCCCGTCGTCACGGGAATTACCACCCCGTTATGTTGTAAATACATGTTTTATGATTTTATATCAGTGTTAGAGTCTATCGGGTGAGTTAGGAGTGAATTGGATTGAAAATGAGGCATATAGCCTTTTTGAAGGAGACTTGAATAAGGAAAGTCAACCCGGAGTTGACTATTTGGTTAGAGGGCTCGGAATCGGATTCTGATGATTCGGTTAGTTCCGGGAGGTGATTTTTTACTTAGGGGAGCGATCGGAATTGAATTTGGAGGCCCGGTGTAGAAATAGGCTTGAATTGGCTAAGGTTGAATTTTGGCGAAATCCGAACGGTAGGTGAGATTTTGATCCGGGGGTCGGAATGGAATCCCGATAGTTGCAGTAGCTTCGTTAGGTGATTTTGGATGTGCCTGCAAAATTTTAGGTCATTCGGACGTCGTTTGGTCGCGTTTTTGATGGAATGTGTAATTCGGAAAGTTTTAAGGAATTTAGGCTTGAATCCGTGTGTAATTGGTGATTTTGATGTTTTGGGTGGTGTTTTTATGATTGGAACAAGTTCGTATCGTGTTTTGGGGTATGCTCGTGGTTTTCGTTGGGGTCCCGGGGGCGGAATTCTATCCGCAGAAGCGAAAATCGCTGTGAGTTAAGTGTATCAGAAGTTAAAAAAATTTCAGAAACATTTCACACATTTGGGTCTCGGCTTTAGAGGCGATTTGGGCGATTTTGAAGAGAAATTCAAGGGAAATCATCGGGTAATCAACTATGGACTTAAACTATGATTAGTATTGGTAATATTATGCAATTATATCATGAAAATGGAGGAATTTGGGGTAATTTATGGAGGATTTAGCCCTAGGCTTGAACTTTAGAAAATCGAGGTTTTGAATGGCCAAATGGAGTCCGAATTTGGTAAAATTGATATGCTTAGACTCGTATTGAGATGAGGGTTCCGAATATGTGACTTTCGTGATTTTTCGACAAGCGTACCGAAAGTCGGGTTTTGACAACTTTGGGAATTTTGATGTAAATTGAGTTGTATTGATTGGGTGTCGTCCCATTGGCCTAATTTGTTGTATTTCTACTGTATTTGATCAGATTCTACGCGTGCGGAGCTTGATTATCGTGGCAAGGGCATTGCGGAGTAGTTGTCGCGCCGTATTGAGGTGACTAATAGATATGGGTGACGACCAGCGGGTTCGAAACCCCGGTTCGAAACCCCGGTATACCACTTTGTGACGCTGTATAGCGGCGAGACACGTACTCTCTTATGAGTGCGGGGTCGATTGTGATTGGGGACTATGGCTTAGTCCGACCTGTTGATACTATATTGTGATATTGGCTATCCTTGAGCCGTTGAACCTCCTTCTCGGATGGTTGCATACTATATATTGTGATGTTGGCCACTCTTGAGCCGTTGAACCCCCTTCTTGGGCGGTTGAGTATACATGTGGGCCGTGAGCCAGTTATTGGATCCCGCGAGGATCGTTATCATTGTCTTTCATATTGACATGTTAGTTACTACCAGTCCGTAGCTATTTCTGTTATCATGCTATTTCCAATCTCTGGAACGTGATATTACTGTTTTCCAACTGAAAATGATAAAAAGGTTTTCAAAACTACTTTTGAGCCTGCGAGGCTGTATTTGCACATTAGCTGACTGGTAGTGGATCGGGCTGCGCGCCGCAGCGGTATATATGTTGGATCGGACCGCACGCCGCAGTGATATTGTGCTTGGGCTGTAGGAGCCCCTCCGGAGTCTGAACCCCCACAATGAGCACGGGTACCCAAATTGGATCGGGCTACGCGCCGTAGCGGTCATATCATGCATTGCATTGCATTTAGCTACATCTGCTAGCTGTTATACTGTTTTGCTGGTACTTATTGGTACAGGTACAATTGATATCGATTCTGTGACAGGGTATTTGATTACAACTTTACATAGTGCTTTATTGCGGATTTCTTATCTGCGCTGTCTTACCCTTGTTTATTACCACTGAGTCTGGCAGTACTCATTTTACTCCCTGCACCTTGTGTGCAGATCCAGGTACCTCTCAGCAGTGATCCATGGCTGTGCGAGGCGACATTTGTGGATATTCGAGGTAGCTGCAGAGTCCGCGAGGACCCGATATTCCTTCTCACTGTCTCTTGATTTCGTATTTGATTATTTCTTTCCGCTCTTGGTATCTTGTAAACCTTTATACACTCATGTTCAGTAGAGGCTCATGACTCTTGACCCTTTGGTCTATGGGAGTTGGTGTATTATGGGACTTGGTTCCCCGTTTTCGTTATATGTATCGTTTTTGCTTCGTGAATTTATATGCTTAAATGGGCTAAAGAGAGCTTCTAGCTCCGTTGTTGATATTGATTGGTCAGGCTGGCTTAGCAATGTGCTGGGCGCCATCACGACCGGATTTGGGGTCGTGACAAAAGAAGAACCTTAAATACTTCTTTCCAATTATAACTGCATGCGGTCAATTACTCGCTTCTACTGTACCGCTTCTGCGTTCAATATTCCGCTCCCCGCCTTATGAGTTGCATACAATGTCAGCACCTTGGCCCTTTGTTGCTTGGGGCATGGACGTCATCGGCCCAATAGATCCAGCCGCTTCTAATGGGCACAGGTTCATTCTGGTTGCAATTGATTATTTCACCAAGTGGGTTGAAGCTAAGACATTCAAGGCGGTGACGAAGAAAGCGATAGTGGATTTTGTGCATGAGAATATTATATGTCGATACGGAATTCCCAAGGTGATTATCACAGACAATGGAGCCAATTTAAACAGTCATCTCATGGTAGAGGTTTGCGAAAGATTTAAGATCACACACCGCAATTCCACACCTTACAGGCCAAAAGCAAATGGTGCAGTAGAGGCGGCGAATAAGAACATCAAGAAGATTCTCCGAAAGATGGTGGAGGGATCCAGGCAATGGCATGAAAAGTTACCCTTTGCTCTCATGGGTTACCGCACGACAGTGCGTACTTCTATCGGAACCACACCTTATACCCTTGTGTATGGAACAGAGGCTGTTATACCCGCAGAAATCGAAATACCGTCATTACGGATCATAGCCGAAGATGAGATAGATGACGATGAATGGGTAAAAGCCCGTCTGGAACAGTTGAGTTTGATTGATGAGAAGAGGTTGGCCGCAGTTTGCCATGGGCAGTTGTATCAACGAAGAATGGCCAGAGCGTATAATAAAAAGGTACGACCTCGAAAGTTTGAAGTTGGACAGCTTGTATTGAGGCGTATCTTACCGCATTGGGCCGAGGCGAAGGGCAAGTTTGCGCCAAATTGGCGGGGACCGTTTGTGGTATCACGGGTGTTGTCCAATGGAGCATTGTATTTAATAGATGTTGAAGGAAAGTGTGTAGAGACTGCTATCAATTCAGATGCAGTCAAAAGATACTATGTTATGATTCCTTTTCAATTATGTGTTTTGTATTTTGTTGTGATTTTGGAATTGAAATGACGAAGGCATTTTATTCTCTATCCAAACACTTTATCCGTTGATAACCCCTTTGAGCCTTAATGAATAAATTCTTTCATATCCCTCTCTCGGAATCGCTTTAGCGCAATAAGATCGAAATTGCCGAAATGAAAAATGAAATGATGGAAAAATGAAAAAGAAAAAATGTAAAAAAAAATGATGAAAAAAAAAATGAATGAAAAAAAAATGAAGAAAAAGAGAAAAAGACAAAGAAATCGGGAAAAAGTCAAAAAGAAATCCATCTAACTAATGAAGTTGGATGAACTACGTCCGACTTGATCCCGAAAGGGTACGTAGGCAGCCTCTCTGAGGTTCAGTCACAATAAAGAAAAAATCCAAAAATTCCCCACATATTGAAACTGGGGCAGAAGTTATGTTTAATAATTCCGAGAGTTGTAAATATTTTTTGAACCCTCGTGAAATTTTGAGCCTTTATGCCTTTCTTTCTTAACCCATCCAAAAGCCACGTTACAGTCCAAAGAAAGACCTTCTGATCGATTCCGAAGTGATAACAAATACAACGAAGGAGGAGCGAAGCATCGGATAATACCCGTGGTACAAAAAACAAAATACAAAAAGGAAAAATGGAAAAAAACGAAAAAATGAGAGAGTCTCATCAGTGAAAACCTTAACCGGCACTGTGAGGCGATTGTGAGTTTGAGAGAAATAAAAATGAGAGAGTCTCATCAGTGAAAACCTTAATCGGCACTGTGAGATGATTGTGAGGTTGAGAGAATAAATGAGAGAGTTCTATTGGTGAAAACCTTTCGAGGCACCGTAGAGCGATCATGAGGACCATCAGAAAGAGAAAAGCAACAAAAATAGTATCGGTTGGGGTCAGAAATAATTCAGAGACGGAATGATGATTGGAACGAACTGGGTCAGAGTTTAAATACATGGCATGGTCAGCGAAATCCGCCAGCAAATACCCAGATAAGTTCTATCATCTCTCCAAAACAACCTTACCTTTCTTTCATTTTTCTGCATTTCATTGTTTACCTTTTGAGAGCTAACTACTAGCTCCTGATAACGAAAGCTGAAACAACACTGGGTTAGAAAGAAGGAAGATTTGGGAAGGAAATAAAGAAGCTTGGCAAACATGGCCAAAGGAAAAGAAAACAAAACGAAAATGGAAAAATGAGAAAATACAAAAAGAGTTTGCAAGGGATAAGAAGTTGAAAGTCATGCAGCATGAGAAAGCAAAAACAAAGGAAGCAATAAGAAGTGGGGACGGCGGATGCCAGTTGCCAGCAGTTTATATCTAATAAATTTTGTTTCATGCAGGAACAAATTGTCACTAATCACTTTAAAGTGAATGTGACCAATGTGGAAAATTAAAAATACCAAAAAGAGAAAGTTCGCCGAATAAGTGGAGAAATTCACAGGCGAGAGATAATTTGGTAAAAGAAAATACCAAAAAGAGGAAGGTAACATCTTTTAAAATCCACTCCCCAGTCCTCAGGCTGAGGGAATATTTTCTGCATCGCATTGCACGTTTAAATTCCGTTAGGTGCCCACCTTCTAATACGGGAATATTTTCTGCATCGCATTGCACGTTTAAATTCTGTTAGGTGCCCACCTTCTAATACGGGAATATTTTCTGCATCGCATTGCACGTTTAAATTATGTTAGGTACCCACCTTCTAATACGGGAATACTTTTCTGCATCGCATTGCACGTTTAAATTCTGTTAGGTGCCCACCTTCAAATACGGGAATACTTTTCTGCATCGCATTGCACGTTTAAATTCTGTTAGGTGCCCACCTTCAAATACGGGAATATTTTCTGCATTTTGTATTGCACGTTTAAATTCTGTTAGGTGCCCACCTTCTAATTCGGGAATATTTTCTGCATCGCATTGCACGTTTAAATTCGTTAGGTGCCCACCTTCTAATACGGGAATACTTTTTCGCATCGCATTGCACGTTTAATTTCGTTAGGTGCCCACCTTCTAATACGGGAATATTTTCTCGCATTCGCATTGCACGTTTAAATTCGTTAGGTGCCCACCTTCTAATACGGGAATACTTTTCTCGCATCGCATTGCACGTTTAATTTCCGTTAGGTGCCCACCTTCTAATACGGGAATACTTTTTCGCGTCGCATTGCATGTTTAATTTCGGTTAGGCGCCCACCTTCAAATACGGGAATACTTTTCTGCATCGCATTGCATGTTTAATTTCGGTTAGGCGCCCACCTTCAAATACGGGAATATTTTTTTCTGCATCGCATTGCATGTTTAATTTCAGTTAGGCGCCTACCTTCAAATACGGGAATACATTTTTGCACATCATGGTTTATACAGTTAAAAGCCCACACTGGGGCAGAAAAGAAAAAAAAGTAGTTTGTTGTTTTGTTTTGAGCAGGTTCAGCTCGAGATCAAGAAATACCAGAGAAAATCAACAAAAAAAGAGTCAACATTGAAAATCAAAAAAAGGGGAAAACAAGAAAATCAACAAAAAAGAGAGTCAACATCAAAGAAAATCAACAAAAAGAAAGAGATTCTGCATCACCGGAAAGGGAAGAAGAGCAAAAGCTAGATTAGGAACAATTGTAATTGTAGGATCATAGCTTAGAATAGCTTCTTCATTTTACATTTCTCCCCCGGTGTAATAAGGAGTAAGTCAGCAGGTCTCAATAGTGTCAATGCAACAGTAAGTCTGGTAGCTTTAAAACTGCCAGACCTTCCCGAACTACACTGACCTGATTCCCGTTTAGCCCAGGATATGTAGGCAACCTCTAAAGCAGGGTGCGGTCAAAAGGTTTTCAAAAATGCTTTCACGGAATGTGCCAATGTGCAAAAATCTCTCATTACTGCTCACTTGTCTTTGCACTGAAACTCTTCGTGTTCCCGAGCAAAGAGGGGCAGCTGTGAGCACATGATTTTTGCACTGAGCAATTAATTCCAAAATTAAAATAAATATGTTTTTGAGTGCAACTACTTGCTTTGTTTGGAATTAGCTATACTTTTGTGTTTGAATAAGTAGAAATTAGAAGAAAAATCAAAAAAAAAATAATAGGCTAGGTAATTAATTTGTTAGTTTAATTAGTTAGATTTTAAGAAAAAATAGCAAAAATAGTGTTAAGTAATAGAAATTAAGGAAAAATAGTAGAAAATTACTAAAAAATATTAGATAATTAGAGTAAGTAGGAAACTAGGTTTTATAATTTTTCATAAAAGAAAAAGAAAAAAAAAGTATAAAAGAAAATACATAAAAATCATTAAAACCAGAAAAATACAAAAATATATATAGGTTTAATATGACTGGGCCAGTTGAAATCCATTTGTTTGGCCCAGTACATTGGCCCAAGAGCTGGCCCGTCTGATCCATGTAACAATCAATCTAGGCCGTTCGTGAGAAGTGATCCAACGGCTCAGATAATTGGGCGAATTAATGATTAATAAATTATGAGAGATTTGATCTGAGCCGTCTGTGTGATTTGATCCAAGGGTCGAAGGTCTAGGTCTCATAAGTATCAAAACGACGTCGTATAAGTAACGTCTCGTCTGAGCCGTTGATCTTCCTCAATCCAACGACCCAGATTACCTAAGACGGTCGGCCTATATAAGGCCCTTGTCTGAACAATTTGGCCATTTCTCTACATATCCTAACCCTAGCCGCCATGGAGATCGTCTTCATCTCCCTCACCCCTCTTCATCATCTTCATCATACCATCAGCCATGGAGGCCACCACCTCCTACGGTGGTCTCCGGCCACCCTTCTTCCATTTCCCTTACCCTTTTCTTCTTCTTCTCCCTTTCAAATACCCTGAAACCCACGAAACAGATCCTTCTTCTCTTGAAACTCCGGTCACCGGAACTCCGCCGGTGACCACCCAAAGAATGAACCACCGTCTCAAACCAACGCCGATCGGACCGCCTTGGTCTGATCTACACCCCCCCTTATACCACTCTCCACCCTCGAATCCCCCCGGAACGCTTCGAATATCCTAAAAAGGGTCGTCGGAACCCTAACTCCGGCGACCCCCAAACTTAAAACCACCCAAAGGCCTCACCTTTTACCCTCCCAAACACCCCTTTACAACTCAAAATCCCAAAAGGCTTCGTCTTTAAGCCTTAAAAGAAAAACCAGAAAAAGAAAAGTAAAAAAAGGGATCTGAAAAGAATAAGAAAAAAAAGAAAACGAGGAAAGGGGAAGGTCTAGAGTCTGAGAAAATAGAGAAAAGAAAAGAAAAAAGGAGTAGGAAGCTCGGGGGACAGGCCCCGCTAAGCTAAGTCCCCCTCCTCTGTTTTAATTATTTTTTGTTCCTTAGCTGTTTAATTTTTGTTTTTGCATGTTTTTTCTCTGATTTTTGTTTCCACGATTTGGTTCTGTTTATGTTCTTGTGGTTATCGATCTGTTAGTTTTCAACAAGCATGACTGCTCCTCTCTTTATGATTCTTTACATGTCTAGTTGTTTAGTCATTATTATTCATTAGGTTTATCTGGCTTGTTTGGATTTTTGTTCTGTTTCTCTGTTTCTATGACTTGACTTGGATCTCTTTCTTTTTCTTTGACCTCTGGTAGTATTAGGCTACTTCATCTTGTTAGTTTTAGATATCTTCTTTGCATGTTTTTGGACTCTAATTCTGTGTTAGTTTATCTTTGTTAACTCTCATTAGCTTGAATGCTTATTCTTTTCTGTTTCTTCTCATGCTTAGATCCTGGCTACCATGTCTATGTTATTTTGTGGTCTGTGTGTCTAAAATGAGTCATGTTTCATCTATTATTGACTATTTGTTAAAGCTTAGCTTCTGTGAATGTCCATGCTCATGGACTTTGAAGATTTTGGGGTTTTTCAATGTATCATTTGACATAAACTAGTTGTAATTAAGTCCAATTGATATTGATTGACACTTTGCCACATGGAATTGGGTTATGTGAATTGATTGATTAAGATTCAACACTATCAAATTTCCCCTTTCTGAGTTTTACTTGATTGATGCACGATGTTTGATCTCATGTGGCTATGTGTGCAATTGCATGTTGAAATGACTGAGTTTGCAATAGTTCTTGTTAGTGTGTACATATGATTAATACTCATTAACTTTAGGGGAATTGGTTATAGCTGTTAGTACGAAATTCCATAAAATGGTTAGTTTTGAAATAGGTTTAAAACTGAAAATCAAACAACCATAGGTTATAAGTTAAATAATTGGCCTAAGAATGGTCAACCTTGCAAAGGGTTGACCAATTCTATAAGGCCCTAACACACAGCCCACTTTAAAAGTGGCTGGTTGTGCAAAAGGGCTATGTTTGCAAATGCAGACTAGCCCAGGCTCTCTTTAGAGCCCTGAACAAGCAAAGTGGCCAAACCTGTAAAGGTTTTGGGCCCAGCTGTTCAGTATTTGGCTTTGATAGCCCAAGCTAAGTCTCAACTTGAGACTGGCTAGATTTTAAAGAGTTACTCTTAATAATAAAGCAGGCTATGCCTGCAATTAGCTTAAAATTGAAATAACTTAGTCTTAATTAACCGAAATAGATCCAGAAGTGGCTAAAATTGAAATAGTCCCTTAAAATAAATCTGGCCAGCCCTTAAATACCAATGCAAGGGCTGGCTATTAGTTAAATAGGTTCAAAGGATGCTGAAATCTAACCTAGGTAAGCTAGTAAATAAGCAGTGCCCTTAGGGGCACAATTGGGAATTAAAAAGCTGAAATAGTAAATAGTTAGAACCTAAAAGGGTAAGGGAGTCCTTTGTACCCCTGATTTCTGCAATTTTGCAGAGATTGAAGGGTATAATGGTCTCCCTAAAAAGGGAAATCTGTAAAAATCTCAAACCCCTAAGGTCATACTAGTAAAAACCCCTAAAAGGAATCTTTAGAACCTTCCAACACATGCTGGAAGGATTTCTGTTAACAGAAATTGGGGCTAAAGTGCATAATTCATAATTTTAGGAGGGGGAGAAGTGGGATTAATCCCATACTTTCTCCCAAGTCTTCAGCCCTCAATACAACTATAAATACCTCTAGAAAAGGGCTGAAAAGTGGTTCCAATTTTAAGCAATCTGAAATTTATATCTAGGCTGATTTTATACAAAGCTTTGAGAGATTAGAATTAGCAATACAATAGTAGGATTTCTGGGTTTTCTATCGGATTTCACTGGGTTATCTGCTTTGGATTACTACTCGTTTGTTGTTGCTGTGTTGCTATGTTCATCTAGCATTCATCCCTCTGTTGCATTGCTGTTTGGGTCTACTGCTGTTACTTATCTGCCTCCCCCTAGAACTCATTGGTTTCCCTTGTTTATCCAGGTACCTCTTTTATTCGAATGGAGCTGTAATGGTTGATCTGCTGAATGAAAAATGAAGTTCAAGTGTCAAATTGTTTCTGTTTTTATACTTTTATGCTTTTCGTTTATAGTTTAGTATAGTTTGATTTGAATTTCATGTGGTGTAATATATATGAGTATAGAGGGACACAACAAAAAATAGTAATAGTTAGTATATTAGTGATAGTAGTAGCATAATAATAGTAGTAAGTAATAGATCACCTAGCTAAATAGATGAAACTCACTAATTAGGCTAAATAACCATGGATTGAATTGACAATAGCTTTTGAACGATTCACATAGCAAATTGGATCTGCGAATCAATAATCTCGATTAGGCAGAGTTAAAATATAAGCAAGTAAAATGGAAATAATGATTGGCCTATGAATGTCAAATAGACTTAGCTCATATTAATATCAGTAAGCTAATCACACTGGGATGTTGAATGAGTATAAGTTAAGGTCAATCCAGTAAAGCAATCATGTATATAAACATTAGTGAATCACTCGATTTGGATACTCTATCCGTTTGAAATAAGTAATCGGTTTGTTTAAGTCATGTCTTCACATAATTAACTCATCTGGTGCCAAATGCTAGTTAGATAAACTTTCCATTCTTTAGAGAAATAGGAGTGTAGAAGTAATTAGCATTCATATGCCTCTAGTTATGTTAGCTTTAAGTCAACAGGAAATGAATTGTACAAGGATTTTAACCTTCAGATAAATAGAAAAAATGAAATTGATTGAGTTTTGTTCTTTAATTCGCAGTATGTATCATTGTTATTGTACATTTTGTATTCTGTCATTGTTACATCGATTAAGTCTGGGCCTGCCTAATGGTATGGGCCTGGATCATGTCTATATTGCCGGGCTAGCAATAGTATGCCCAAATCAGGTTTGGTTCTTTACGAACCTGGACCTATTATTAATTTGATAAAGCCCATTCTGGAAATCTAGGCCCCAATAAATAACAGAAACTCGGCAGGGCCTGGAATGTTTAGTATTAGGAATCGAATAAGGCAAAAACAATACATAGCAAATATAGTCGAATGAAATAGGATTGGACTTTAATAAATTAAATTGGGATGAGCCTCATCCGAATAACAACGGGGCCCCCATTTAGTAATAAGATGACATAATAGAACCGGAGAGGCTAATAGCGAATTCCATAGCCTCTCCCAAAGTTAAAAGCCGAAATAGACTATCTTTAGGCACAATTTTAATATACCTTCCTATGAATGAGTGTGCACCTGGTGCAACTTAAATCCAAATCTCGGTAAAGCTGAAATACACCAAAAGTCATAGGCGTACTGGTTGCGGTATGACTCGAGGTGTGTTTTCGCGATATCGTAAATTCCTAAAAAATAATATTTAACGTAAAAGCACATTATGTTGTTAAAACCTATAATTGAGTCAAACAAAAGTCAAGAACAACAGTGGAGCGACCGTGCTAAAACCACGGAATCCGGGAGTGCCTAACACCTTCTCCCGGGTTAACAGAGTTCCTTATCCGGATCTCTGCTTCGCAGACATTTTTAAGAGTCAAAATTCCTCGGATTCGGGATTAACCGGTGACTTGGGACACCATTATCATTCCCAAGTGGCGACTCTGATTAATCTCTAATGAAATCCCAAACCGATTGTCCTTTAATTGGAAAAACTCCTTCCCTTACGTTATTTTATCCGTTTCGGGTAATTGAACGTCGGGGTATACCCTACGAGTGTATTTATACGCTATAAGTATTGGGGTAGTAAAAAGGGAGGTGTGACAAATAGCAGCAGCAAAGTCTTGGTAGTTTCAAACTACCAGACCTTCCCGAACTACACTGACCTGATTCCTGTTTAGCCCAGGATATGTAGGCAACCTCTGAGGCAGGGTGCGGTCAAAAAGTTTTTCAAAATGCTTCTCACGGAATATGCTAGTGGGCAAAAATCTCTCATTACTGCTCACTTGTCTTTGCACTGAAACTCTTCTTGTTCCCGATCAAAGAGGGGCAGTTTGGAGCACGTAATTTTTGCCCTAGGCAATAAAATTTCAAAATTAAAATAAATAATATTTTTGTTTGCAATTACATGTTTGATTGAAATAAAGTGTATTTGTGTGATTAAACAATTAGATATGAAAATCAGAAAATTAAAAAAATAGGTTAATGACAAAATAAAGGAATTAAAAGAAAAATCAACAAAAATACAAATATGCTAGAAATAAAGAAAAATAGCAAAAATATGTCAAAAAAATCAGAAAAATTAGAGAAAATAGGAAATTAAAAACTTTAGTAATTCAAAAAGAATACAAAAAGAGAAAATAAAATACACAAAAAATAATTAAAGTACATGAATAATACACAAAATACAAAACTAGGCCAAATGTTACGAGCCCAAAATGTATTAGCCCAAAAGATACAGTGATCCAGTACAATCTTATACAGAGATCAATCTTGAACGTCCATGTATTTAATCAGATGGTTCATTTTGAATCTCTAAAACTAAATAAAACGACACAGCTTCATCCAGCCAATCATGACCGTCCATTTATCAAGATCCAACGGAGATCAATCCGTCTCCACTTAATTCCGAACGACGTCGTTCGAGGTCATTGGATCCTGGTCGTTGATCAAGCATGATCCAAAGGCCAGGATCAATTAAGCAGCTGAGAGTATAAAAGGCTGGTCTCTTTAGAGACCGGCCATTTCACTCATTTTGCAAAAAACACTAGCCGCCTCTTCTTCTTCATCTCCCTTCTTCTTCTTCATCACCGGCCATGGAGACTGGTCGACTTCCATGGCCATCTCCGACCATTCTTAAACCTAAAACTTCCCTTTTCTTCCCTTTTTACTCGAAGCCACCTTAAACTTTAAAGAAAACCCCAGAAAACCCCTATTCTTGAAACTCTGGCCACCGGACTTCTCTCCGGTGACCACAAACCATGAAACAGACGTCCAAATTTACACCACTGGACTACCATGCATAGATCTTTAGCCCCACATACTTGTTTTCCTTCGAATATCACTGTAACTTCTCGAATCTTCGAGAATAGACCGCCGGAACCCTAACTCCGGCAAACCACCAAATAACACCCCACCCCAAAATACACCCATATGTCCTCTAACACCCATCTCTACCCAAAAACCAAAAAAAACCATCTGATTCAAGAAGATCAAAAAATAAAGACTTCAAATCTCTGAAGTCTGAAAAAGAAAAGAAAAGAAACTGGAAAAAGAGAAAAGAAAACGAAAAAGAACAAGAAAAGAAAAGAAAATAGGGAAGCTCAGGAGACATATCCTGCGAGCTAAGTCCCGGTCCCTCTACTTTTTTGTTTTCTGTTGATTAGCATGATTTCTGTTATTTTTTGTTTCTATTAGCTTATCTTCTAATATTTTCTAATATTCTTTTTTTAATAACATGCTATCACTAGTCTATTGTTAATCCTGTTTATTACACTTGACTAGTATACTCGAGCTTTTTTAGGGTTTTTGTCAGTCTAAACATGAGTGTATTCTGAATATGTCTCTTTATGTTTAATTTGTCATACTATGCTTGAATCTGAGTTGTGAGTTGTTTAATTGAAATTCAACCATTATCAAATTTCTCTCTGATGATTTCTGATTGTGGCTATGTGTGCAAATTGATATAAGAAGGCTATATTTGTGATAAATTCATGTTTTAGACTACAATTAGTCTTATTATGCTTTAGGGGTATTAGTTATAGCTGTAATAGATAGTTAATTAGATAATTGGCTAATTTGAAAGTATATTAATTGCGTAAATTGAAAATGATCTAAAAATGACTACAATTGAAATAGTTTAAAGAGTGGCTAATTCTGAAAATGGTCAATTCTGTAATAATAGGTTTAAGTCTAAATGGCTAAGTTCTGTAAGTCTGAATCTAAATCTAAGTGGCTAATGTTATAATAAGAGTGACTAATTTTGCAAAGCCAACTCTAAACATTGGATTGGCTAATTCTGAAAAGGTTTTAACTTTAGGAAATAAGCAGACTATCCTGCAATTCAATTTAAATAGACAGTAATAAAAGGTTACCTCTTAAAATAGGTCAAAACTGAAAGAAATTAAGGATCAAATCTGGCTAAGTCTTAAATGACTTATAATTACTGGCCAGTAGTTAAATAACATAAATCTGAATACTTGAACCTTGGATAAGGTCGGGTAAATACTAGGTTATAACAGGGGTATAAAAAGGATTGAAAATGGCATAATTGTAGATTTAATAGAGCCTATAGAGACAAATTAGACATTCAGGCCTAGTATTTCTGCAATAATGCACAAAACAAAGGGTAGAATAGACCCAATAAAAAGGTTTAATGGTTAATAACCTTAGCAAGTGATGGTACTATAGTAATAGGCCCCTAATAGAAGCCAATATATCCCCCTAGAACCTTCCAGCAACTGGAAGGCATTTTTAATCTGAAAACAAGTACCAAAGTGTAGTAAATAAAAGAATTAATAAGATTTTCAAATTTCCCCCTCAAAATTTCACCACTCACATCTATAAATAGGCTTTAATTAAGCCTGAATAAGGGCTAGATTTTGAAAATTCAGAGAAAACTTCTGAAAATTAATAGAAAAACTATCATATTCTAAGAGTGATTGCTGGGTATTAGGTCGAGCACTGTTCTGAAACTCAACTAGGAATCATCTATTATTTCCTATTTGCTAGGTTTCTACTGGGTTTCTTCAAGTTTTGCTAATGGACTGTTTGGTTGCTGAACTTGAAATCTCTGTTCGACTTGTTGATTCAATTCTACTACTGTGCTTTGCTGCTGTGATCAACTGATTATCCTTCTCATTTGCTTCCCTTAGACTCATAGAGTTCTTTTGTTGAATCAGGTACACAGCTGCTACTCAAGCATGTAACTGCAGTTGATTCGAAGAAATGAATGAATTGAATTAATTTTCGAGATTGCTTCTGTTATTTGTTTTCATTTTTAGCATACAAATAGATATTATGTAATTTGATAGGAAAATGGTTGTATAAGTAATACATATGAAGCATGAGCTAATGCTGGAAATAATTTAATAGAATAGAATGTAGATTAGAGTAGTAGTAATCGTAATCACTTAGCTTAGTTTAAAAATAGGTTAATTAGTCTAAACTAACTCACATAGCTTTAAAAACTGATTCGTAAAAGGCATATAATAACAGTAGTTATTCGAATTAGAATGAGATCATTAACTTTGCTTTAGCCTATTTTCTCATTTTTTCAGAGTTTAATAATAACTGTAAGTTGCATGAGTTAAAATCAGTAGTTTAGAACTGTATCATTGATCGAAATAGTTATAAATCAGCCTACTATTTGAATTACAATTAACATTTGATAATTACATTTACAAAAGTATGAGTTATAATTAGGAACATGTTAAATAATAATCCGGTTTTACGAAATTAAATAATAATCTGTTACCTTTAATCAAAAATCATTCCTGTTTCAGTAGTTTAAAAATAGTTGATAAAAATATAAAACAAAGGCAGTCTGTTAATCAAATACGATAGTGTTAGATAGTTGTGATTTGGAATTGATATTATTAGTTCTGTACTGTTGTTTCTCTTCATAAATAAATATAATTTGAGTTTATTCTCTTTTTGATTTCAAATACATGTATATAATTAATTTCTGTTTCTGTTTCCCCCTCTCTGTCTCGTTTGGTCTGGGCCGAACGAATAACACAGGACTGGATTCAATTAGATTTGTAATTGGGCTTTTGATAAATGACTTCAGTATATTTTGGGTTTCTGAAACCCAGATACAAAAGCTGGTCTGCTGAATGCAAGCCCAAATGTCCAGGCCCAGTAATATAAAATGATAAGGCATGGACTTACCTCTAAAATTATAATTAAAATGACTAAGAAAAAACCAATGGTAGAAAATATAGTTATTTACTATGATTGGACTATAAAAATCGAATGGGACGAGCCTCGTATGAAAACGAAATAGCGGGGCCCCCATATAAACAAAAAATATTGTGATAGACTCGGGAAGGTTGTTAGCAAATTCAACGGCCTTTCCAAAAGAATAACAAGCCGTTAGACGCTATAGGCACGACTTTAGAATATACTTTCCTAATACGAGTGCACATCTAATGTGACTCAAATCCTAAATCTCGGCGAAGCCGAAACATGTTAAAAGTCACAGGTGTACTGGTTGCGGTGTGACTCAAAATACGTTTTCGCAACGTCGTAAGTCATAAAATATTTAAAGCGAAACACGCACACATTGTTAAAAGCATATAGTGAAATCAAGTAAAATCAAGAATGACAGTTGACCGACCGTGCTGAAACCATGGAATCCGGGAGTGCCTAACACCTTCTCCCGATTAACAGAATTCCTTATCCGGATTTCTTGTTGCGCGGACTGTTAAATAGAGTCAACTTCCTCGGATTCGGGATTAACCAGTAACTTGAGACACCATTATTTTCCCAAGTGGCGACTCTAAAAATTTTAATAAAATCCCGAACCGATTGTCCTTAAATTGGAAAAACTCCTTCCTCGTTGTTATTATATCCTTTCCCGGGGTATTTATAATTATCGAGGTATACCTTATTCTCCTATTCGGGGAAACCAAAAAAGGTAGTAAAAAGGGAGATGTGACAATCATAAGTAGTAATTTGAATAGAGGAATTATTAAAGATGTGCTATGATTGGCCTATGGGCTCATGCTCGAACTTGGGAAGGAATTTGGGATTTATGCCATGTGTGGAGGCAGGTTTTAAGGGGAGTAATTCTGCTAGGTGCCTCGTTGAGAGGGTATTCCTGTGTTATGAGATTTGTGTAGTGATTAAGTTCGAGACCAAGTCAGAGCTCTCAGTAATGGTCTTAGTGAAGTCAAGAGGTAAAGTGTGGTGCCTAATGATATCGAGTTCATAGGTACAATGAAGGATCAAGCTTAGAAAGCATGCTTATGAGAAGTTGCACAAAATATTCTATGATGGTTGGCTTGTGATGTAGAAATTGGGAAGTATGAAATGGTTCATAGGAGTTGAGACAGCATGGTGTCTCGGTTCAATGTTACTCGGGATGAGTGTAGATGGAATATGTTATGTGTTGAAGAGTGTTAGTATTATTTCAAATCACTCACGAATAAATTGGAACAAAATGGACTGATTAGTCGTAGTTGAATTTGGCATGTTGGGACCTGTGATCAGTTCATTCAGTGTTATTAGGTTGTATGTATGATTTGTGACAGTGCGTACCAGGATTGTCAGCCGCCACAATTGATGTTATTGAGAAGCCCTCTATTTCTAAGGCTCATTGTGTAGAAGCAGATTCCGAAAGTGTTATGGTAGCTTGGACCACTACTTGCAGAATTGCATATTCTACAGTTATGGGAAATTTACATATGTGTTGCTATGGTTCTCCTGAAGTAAGTTGGGTGCACGTTCTTATATGACGAAGTGTTAAAATGTTAATGATTTTGGAATTATGAGGAAAAATCATGTTCTATCATATATTGGCACGTTGGGTGCAATGAGAGAGTGGACATACAAGGTGAGGATCAAGGTTGTAGTTCGGTGTCGACAAGGATGTCACAGGCTCGGATAGGCAAGGAAAGGGTTGTATGACTAGAGGAAATTGGTATTGGCTTACGAGTCACCTGGGATCGATGTTTTATAAAAGTGGCTTTGCATCTTAGTTAAGGATTCTTGATTGCTTTTCAGCGTTGGTACGATCGATGGTTGGGATGAGCGGACTCGATAATTATTTCGGAAGATTGTGGAAGCATGTCCCACGGGAATATTGTGTAATTATGGCATGTAGTCACTTGATTTACCAAAGATTTAAGCAAGTATGAGAACTATGGTAATAACATTTGTTTGATAAACTATGCCTGAAGGGCACTTTGTTTATTGGGTTATGAACTGGGGAGGTTGCTCCGGTTATGACGGTTGTTGTCACGACCCTAGTTCACCAATCGTGAACATGTCGTGATGGCACCTAGTCCCCACGACTAGGTAAGCCTAACACGTTGCGGAATATACAAGCTATGAACACTTAAATAAGAAAACAGCGGAAAAATAGGATAAAAGATATGTAATCTGTACCGCTTGGCACATACATCCGTCAACACCATGAATAAAACACTACCAAGATCCGAAATCCCACGGTAACACAGACTAAAAGAGAATATACAACTGTGGCTCTATGTGTAAAGAGTGTCTAACAACGAAATGAAGGAAAAATGCCAACTAGTACTATTAGAATAGAAGGAAAGCCTCCGGATCCGCGGACGTAGCAGATCATACCTCGAGGTCTCCCAGAAAGCTGCGGAATCACCTAGCACGGGCCTGCTCTGATGTACCTGGATCTGCACAGCAAAAGTGTGCAGAAGAGTAGCATGAGTACACCACGACGGTACCCAGT
>JASVEL010001273.1:0-105949 GCA_032618575.1 Nicotiana noctiflora | reverse complement strand
TCTGTTAGCTATATCTGCTAATCAAAGAGGCAAAATTCCTTTTTTCTTACAAGGCAAGGCTGTTTTGTGACCTCTTCCTTTTCTTCTTAAAAATGTACGCATGTTCATATATACCTACGACGAAGAAAATTCCTAAAAGGAAAATGTAAGTATATGTACGTTTTAAGTATATGTACATATCTTAGACGACCTAACATGCATTTTCTTAGCGAAAATTAAGGAAAGATAAGACAAATTTTGGAAGCTGGTGGAGTGAGATCTTAAACAATACATACAACAAAATAAAAGGACTTTGCTTTTGAACGGGATTTATTTTCATAACAGTTATATTCAGGTCAGCTTGCGTGCACCTCAATTAATTGTATGGGATATCTGTTACCTTCCACCAACAACAAGTAACGGATAACTCTGTCTACCTGCACCTCGATTAATTGCATGGGATATCTATCACCTTCCACCAATAACAAGTATCGGATAACTCTGTCCACCAAAGCTTCGACAAATAAAAAAAAATCACTTAATTTTTTGCCTCTGCTAGAATTTGAACTTGAGACCTTATGGTTCTTGTCCACATTATAGATTACTAGATTTGTTTTCTTGTCATAAAGATAGAATTATAATTGAAGAAGTGAAAATTCATTTCAATTACAATTAATATGAAAAATCAGGTACAATACTTGGAAATCAAGGTTCAAATCCAACAGAGATTTTTAAAAAAAAATACTACATTTGCCTAAATCTTTATACCTCATATTTGTACTTGGGAAGGCAGGGTATTGGAATAATTGAAGGGCAGACAAACTGACCTGGAGTCCTAACACCACCACTCAAAAAATATTGATTAGGTATATATATGGCAATTTCCAACTTTAAAAAACAAAACTGCCAATTTGTTTTATATCTTGCAAATAATTGTTACCGGCTTGGTCTTACGTTGTACTATATATATATATATATATATATATATATATCAATTTTAAGACCAGGTCTCACTGAAAACCTTTGACATAGATCTTTCTGTTTTTTCCTTAAAAAAGTAGTAAAACAGCTCGAAATAATTTAATAAGGATATTCAAAAGCATCACTCCATACAACATGAGCTGTCCTAACTGCTATAGTTGTAGATATTAGTTCCTGTTGTTAGAGGTGAAGAAAGCAGCTTTTGCGAAGTTGGCAGGGAGCACAAGCGAGGAAGAAAGGCGGGTGAACAGAGAGAGCTATAAGGTGTCAAGGAAGGAAGCGAAACTGGCGGACACGGAAGCTAAAAACGCAGCTTTTGGTCGCATGTACGAGGAATTGGGGGAGAAAGGCGGGGACAAGAAATTATTCCGGTTAGCCAAAGTAAGGGAAAGGAAGGCGCGAGACCTGGACCAAGTTAGGTGCATCGAGGATGAGGATGGTAGAGTCCTGATGGGGGAGTCTCAAGTCAAGCAGAGATGGCAGGCGTACTTCCGAGATCTTCTCAACGAGGAGGGGGACCAAAGCATAGAACTAGGGGAGCTGGGGCATTCAGAGCGTAATAGAGACCTAGGGTACCAAAGGCGCATTAGGGTGGAAGAGGTCATGGGGGCTTTGCGTAGGATGAATAGAGGTCGAGCGACCAGGCCAGACGAAATCCCGGTGGAGTTTTGGAAATGTATGGGTAAGCCAGGAGTGGCGTGGCTCACCAGGTTGTTTAATGCGATCTTCAGGACCAAAAGGATGCCGGAAGAGTGGAGGTGGAGTACAGTGGTACCCTTGTATAAGAACAAAGGGGATATCCAGTGTTGCAACAACTATAGGGGCATCAAATTAATAAGCCACACCATGAAGGTTTGGGAGCGGGTGATCGAGGCTAGGGTGAGGGAGTCGACATCTATTTCCGTGAACTAGTTCGGTTTCATGCCGGGTTGGTCCACTACAGAAGCTATCCACCTTGTCAGGAGATTGGTGGAACAGTTTAGGGATATGAAGAAGGATGTGCACATGGTGTTTATAGACTTGGAGAAGGCGTATGACAAGGTCCCTAGGGAGGTGCTATGGAGGTGCCTGGAGGCTAAGAGCATGCCGGAAGCCTACATCAGGGTAATCAAGGACATGTACGATGGAGCTAAGTCTAGGGTCAGGACAGTGGGTGGTGACTCAGACCATTTTCCGGTGGTTATGGGGCTCCATCAAGGATCTGCGCTTAGCCCTCTCTTGTTCGCATTGGTGATGGATGCTTTGACGTGGCATATTCAAGGGGATGTGCCTTGGTGTATGCTATTTGTTGATGACATAGTGCTGGTAGACGAGACGAGGGTTAGTGTTAACGGGAGGCTAGAGGAATGGAGACAGACTCTCGAGTCTAAGGACTTCAAACTAAGCAGGTCCAAAATAGAATATCTGGAGTGCAAGTTTAGCGCTGAGCCGAGCGAAGTGGGAGGGAACGTGATGATTGGATCCCATGCCATAGCCAAGAGGGATAGTTTCAGATACCTTGGATCGGTGATTCAGGGGGACGGGGAGATTGACGGGGATGTCACCCATCGCATAGCGGCGGGGTGGTCGAAGTGGAGGCTTACATCGGGAGTCTTGTGTGATAAGAAAGTGCCACAAAAACTCAAAGGGAAGTTTTATAGAATTGTGGTTAGACCTGCCATGCTGTATGGGACGGAGTGTTGGCCGGTGAAGAAATCTCATGTTCAGAGGATGAATATTGCGGAGATGAGGATGCTTAGGTGGATGTGCGGGCTCACCGGGTTAGATAGGATTAGGAACGAAGTTATTCGGGAGAAGGTGGGAGTGGCCCCAATGGATGAGAAGATGCGAGAGGCGAGGCTTCGATGGTTCGGGCATGTGCGGAGGAGAAGCCCCAATGCTCCGGTGAGGAGTTGCGAGCGGCTAGCGATGGTCGGTGTGAAGCGAGGCAAAGGGAGGCCTAAGAGATACTAGGGAGAGGTAATTAGGCAGGACATGGCCAGGTTGCGGATTTCCGAGGACATGACCCTAGATAGGACAGCCTGGAAGTCTAGTATAAGGGTTGTAGGATAGAGGCTTCTAGATCTTTCGTACTCTTTTTCCGGGGTGGGTGAGGCGCGGTAGGGCCACCCTTAGAGGATTAGTTTGCGTTCTCTTATGGTAGTCATTTCTGGTAGCTACTGTTTCAATATTATTGCATGCCGATTTATTTATGGTACATATATCTCTTATAGTTAGTTAATTATTTATGCGATGTATGCTGGTGTAACTAATGTTGTTTTTGTTTTCTTTTCTTTTCCCTGCGCCGAGGGTCGATTGGAAACAGCCTCTCTGCCCTTTTGGGTAGAGGTAAGGCCTGCCTACACATAACCCTCCCCAGACCCCACTTTGTGGGAATATACTGGTTTGTTGTTGTTGTTGTTGTTGTTGTTGTTGTTAAAAGAACTCGGACTTTAGAATCCGAAGAAAATCCATGATTTAAATTTTATGATTCTTGAAATTGAATCATTTTTATTCTTATGGTTATGGTTAAGCACCTAGTATTCATTATAATTATAGTAGATTTTACGTATAAATTTTATGTTCCGCGCCGAAAGTATGAAGTTCATTGAACCTTGTAACATTATACTGGATCCGCCTTTGGACTTCACATGCAGCAACATGAACATATCTATGGCAGGGCTAAGGGACAAAAGTGGGTTCACCCGAAAAGAGGCGAATCCAAGATTTCAATTGTATGGGTGCACAACTCATGTTTCGATCGTTGAACCTATTATCTTATTGGATTTATGAGTTCACAGTTCATATTTTTAACAATTTTGATGGGTTTTGTACAGATAAATCTCTGTCTAGGCTAAAACTTATGGGCTCAGATAAACTCACAAATTGGCTACTTGATTCGCCCCTGCATCCGAATCCTTACAGTGTATATAAAGTCAAATGTTAATGGGTTTTAAAGTAAGAATTTGTAATGAATTTTTTAAAATAAATATGTAATTGGACTAAAGTTACTGGTTTGGCCTTTACCCGTTATCGAAGCTCTAGCTCCACCTGACTCCTATTGTCATATGTCGAGGGAATTCAACAGTTTATATGTTCAAAAGGGAATATATTCAATTGAAACTTCTCGCACACATCTAGTTCTGCTCCTGGACATCACTTGTGTAAAATCCCTACATAAGCCATATTGGCTTCATTATTTCGTTAGATACCGTGTAAACTAGAAATCTAGCGAATCCTGTTGAATTTGAATTGTTTTCATTTTTAATTAGCATCAATTTATCTTTAAGTTAAATCCAACCAGGAGCCGTTTATTTGGAAAAACTTAACAGGAAGATCGGTCAACGTGATTATGACATATGATCTGATCATTGAACAATTACAATAAGTGACAAACTATAATTAATCACTAATCTAATGCTATAATTAAAAAACTAAAAAGGACAGAAGAAAGATAAATAGTATAAAGAATTAACACATTTTAGTTAGATTAAACAAGAAAAGTGCATATAAATTAGCTCTAATGCATGCTGTTTGAGTACAGAAACGCAACAAAACAAGACATCTCTTTAAAAACTAAGTAGCATTCCAAAATATGGCTGCATTTAGCTCTTTGGGTTTTGTAGTATTAATTTTTGTAGGAATGTTAGGGTCTAGCCATGGCCAGTTACAACTCAACTTCTATAGCAAGAGTTGCCCAAAAGCAGAGAAGATTATTCAAGACTATGTCCAGAAACACATTCCTAACGCTCCGTCTCTTGCAGCTGCCTTACTCAGAATGCAATTTCATGATTGCTTTGTCAGGGTAAGTATAATATACATACATTTATTGTAATTGGATTGAGACAGAATTAAATAGCATAACATGAATGATGATTCATATAACTGACCCCTTTTACTGATTGAGACGTAATTGTTATTGTTGTATTCGCAGGGTTGTGATGCTTCTGTGCTGCTGAATTCCACAAAGAGTACAGGAACCCAAACAGAAAAAGTGGCAATCCCAAATCAAACATTGAGAGGATTCTCATTTATTGATGGAGTGAAGAAAATAGTTGAAGCTGAATGCCCTGGAGTTGTCTCTTGTGCTGATATTGTTGCACTGGTTGCTAGAGACTCTGTAGTTGTCACAGTAAGCAAAATATTGAATAAATTATTCTCAAATTCTAGCACCATTTTCTGTTGTGATTAATCCTTTTATTGGCGTATTAATAGGGAGGTCCATACTGGAATGTTCCAACTGGTAGAAGAGATGGAAGAATATCAAATGCCTCAGAAGCCTTAGCTGACATTCCAGCTCCAACTAGTAACTTCACCAGACTCCAGTCATCTTTTGCCAAGAAGGGTCTTGATCTAAAAGACTTGGTCCTATTGTCTGGTAACTCAAAATACATATACTTGTACATAAGATTTAATAATAAGTGGCAGTGAGACTTGACCTCAGAATCTCTGTCTTTGTTATCATGATGAATTGTGTGGTCATGTCATTGAAGGTACACTTTTTTTTACTATATTTTAACATGTTTCAGGTGCTCACACTATTGGAGTTTCTCATTGCCCATCATTTTCCTCACGTCTGTACAATTTCACTGGAACTTTTGGTACTCAAGATTCATCTCTAGACAGCGAATACGCTGCCAATCTTAAGGCCAAGAAATGCAAATCCCTGAATGACAATACAACAATAGTTGAGATGGATCCTGGTAGTTTCAGGACATTTGATCTAAGCTACTTCAAGCTTGTGCTCAAGAGGAGAGGTCTGTTCCAATCTGATGCAGCCTTAACGACGAGTTCTACGACAAAATCATTCATCAACCAACTAGTCCAAGGTTCACTCAAAGAGTTCTATGCTGAATTTGCTCAAGCCATGGAAAAAATGGGAAGAATAGAAGTGAATACAGGTTCTACTGGTGAAATTAGAAAGCAGTGTGCACTTCTGAATTAATAGTCTAAAAGACTCTTTCCTTTTGATTCCAGTTTCAATAATTTAGTGTTTTGTACTTGTGTCTATTGTGTGAATGATTTGAGGTACATGTATCATGTTTTCTTTTGTATCTAGAAACAAAAAAGGCAAGTAGGACATTAAGCTCCCGCTATGTGTGGGGCTCGGGGACGGGCCAGACCACAGGAATTTATTGTATGCAGACTTGCCCTATATTTCTACAAGACTGTTTCTACGGCTCGAACCCATGATCATGTTTTGTTTTGTATCTATTCCCTAATAATTTGAGGCAAATGTATTACTATGTTATTTTGTATCTATTCCCCGTTATATATATTTACAGTTTGATGGTTTTTCTGGAAATAAAATTTACCAATTATATACAAAATAATTATTCTCTCCTCTTTATTCTCACCCAAATTCAAACAATCAAATTTTTTCCTACTCATGTCAGTCAGTCTAAAAAATGCTACCACGCATATTCTATAATAAATCTAAAACATGCACCACTGAATTAAGAGGATTGCGGCAAGCCAGAACTTTGCTTGTCTTTGCACATACTATAAGTTTCATGAAAATCGATCTGGAAGACCAGAAAAATAGCCTTTAAGGCCCTGGAATTTGTTGCATAAACATCAATGTCACCTTATTCTTTAACGGCCTGGTAAAAGCAAAATCAAATCATTAGTCATAATAGTTCGTTTGGATGGGCTATTGTTGCAAATGTTAATTAGGAATATCTTTTGGAGTATATATATTAATTTTGGGAAAATTTTGTAAAGATTTGAGGTGGTTTTGGTTGGTATTTCATATTGAAACTTGAAAAAGACGACATAACAAATTGTATATATTTTATATATCGCGTATAGAAACGACACACAAAATATGTACAACTAATATAATTGTACAGTGAGACCTCTATATAATAACATCCTTATATAACAACACTTCACTGTAAAAGCAAAGTTTTTTCGGAACCAAATTTCATGTTTGTCGTAATATATATTTTTTATAGCAGCAATTCGCTATAACATCCAAAAATAATTGAACAAACGAGGCTGTTATAGAGAGGTTTGACCGTATATCATTGACCTATAGCCAAATTTTTAACTACATGCTTAAACTTTACGGGGCTACTATTACCCCTTAAACTATTTTAAAACGGAATAAACTTACTCTTAAAATGTCACAACCACATCTATGTTGTGTGGTAGAGTACACGCACCTCAATTTTTCAATCTTCTCCTTTCTTTCTCTGCTTCTTCACCATACACAATATCTTTATCACCCCCAAAAGAAAATTTTAACTTCCACCATTTTTATTTTCACTTATTATCGCTTTCGCTATCTTTTTTTCATATCCATAGAACTTTATTACATTCATACAAATATAATTTCAACATATGAGAATTTTTCATAAAGAGCATTCATAAAGACCTAATTAGCAATAAATAGAAATCATTTCTAATATTACATGATATAGGAATGTTTTACCGTATTCTATAATGTATTTAGTGTATTAAACAAGTTGTATTTAATAATACAACATTAAGATCCGCCGCATAAATTGGGATTGCTATAAATGTCAAACTGTATTTAAGTGTATTAACATGTATTTAGCGTGAAAATAGTAACGGGTAAGCGCAAATTTGGGGAATTTGAATAAGATAAAAACGGAAGGATATCCAAAAAAAATTGATTTCCACTATTTTAGTTAACTAACTTAAATAAACAAAATCGATATGAAATATACTCTATTTTGACCCAATTAACGAGAAAAAAACAGAGCATTACAAATCGGATAGAACACCCTCGACAATGGCAGAAAATTCTGCCATCTTTCATGTTTAAATCCAATTTCTGTATCAACATGTATTAAACTAAGTTGTATTTAGTTTTATTTTTTTGGATTTCATTTTTTTGGATTTCATTTTTGATATCTGAATAAAATGAAAGAGGTGTCAAACTTGCTGTATTGAGGGACTATATAGCAGACAGTCTGTATCAACATGTATTAAACTGTATTATACTATGTTTTCATCTATTTTTTTATTTTATTTCGGATCTGTTTTCTAGTTTAAAGTGTTCTATAGAATTGAATAAACATATAGTGAATAAACATGTATTAAAATGTATCAAATTCTTAAGAAAAGATGGTAGAAATTGGATTTGTAATGCTCGACAGAAATTAGATGGCAGAAATTGGATTTACCGATGACAAAGCATTAAAAATCGGATTAAAAAAACCCTCGACAATGGCAGAAATTGGATGTCGGATGAAGTGGGAGACGAGAAGAAGAGTATTAGGGGAGGAGAGTGATTTGAGAGATACAGAATAAGTGTGTTTGGGAAGTTTTAAGAAAAGATGTATTAAGATGAAAGAGAAAATAAAATGTTACAATTGAGAAAAATAAGGCTTAAATATAGGAAATCATTAAATTTTGATTTTTTGCTACAAAAATAAAAAAGGTTATTATATTATGTAAAATTTTGAAAAGGTATTTATATGTTATAATTAGGTCTTAACATATTCTATAGGTGGTAAAATTTACTTTATCTGCCCAATATATGGGCCTCACGATATGTTGAACCGCCAAAAGTCCAGTGTGTACCTTTCTGTACCGGGCAAACATGGAATGCAACTACTTAAACTTGTGTTCAATTTATGTCGCTCTATTATATGACCAAGGTTCTGCTGCATAACAAATGACAGGCTAAATATATCAAATTAGAGAACAAGGTAAGGAGCCAACGTATTTTCGGAAGATAAAAACAGCGAGATCAAGTAATTTGGAGAGAAAGGAAGGATGATCATAAAAGATTTGGATTAAAAAAGTTAGGGCTATGGGAAAATTACTTCTTACTACCGCTCTGCATGCAATATATTAGAATTTAGAAAAGCTTCCTCTGATGTCCATAAGATTTTGCAAAATGACAATTTCCCTTCCCTCAATGTAATGACCCTCAACTGCTGAAAATGTAGAAGAGCAGTAGCAATGTACGGCCACCTCAGACGCTGAAAGTCGCAATAGATTAGCCTCCGTGTTATCTAAATTGGAAGCCAAGACACATACATCTGAGACATCCCTCATGATTATTTCTTGCTTGAAACATAGATGCAAGATATTATGGTCACTCCTGCAACTGCAGCTCCAATGGTTGTCAAAACTTTCGCGACAGTAATGACAGGCTTGCGCGAGGGTATTGATAGCAGTTCCTTAACCTGTGGCAGCGAATCAGTAAACTATGTTCCTTCCAGAAGTTAAGTCTCAGAAACTAAACGAATAGGAAAGCAAATTCATATATTTCTCAATGCACAACAGGGCGCATTCAAGTCTTACTAATATTGTCACTATGAATAAATGCTTGTTACCTCAATAGGTTTCTTCCAGTTCTTCTTGATTCCTGGCAGGTGACCCTTACCAACAACTGCGACAACAGAGTTGTGTTCACGGGCAACTTTTAGTAACATTGATGACATAAACCTGCAGAGAGAGAGAGAGAGAGAGAGAGCGGGGGGGGGGGGGGATTCTTCAGATTTGTTAAATGGAACAAGTAATTACTTTCAAGACTGTAAAACTTCAAAACCAAAATGTCGGCTCAATCACTCTTTGTACTTCTGTGTTTATTTGCAAGGCAGTAAGAATGAAGTTACCATTAGACTGTTTAATTAGACAAATGAACTAATTGTGCCAAGATTGGAATTCTAAATTACCATTCTGTAGCTGAATAAGCTGAAGACTGATGACATTTAAGCTTAAATAAGCTGATAAGCTTTATATCATCTTTCCTTAGTCCAGCAAACAATCATTAGTATATCAACGACTTTTCTCTTGTTACCACCTTCTCTTTTGGGATTTTTTTTTTTTTTTGGTGGGGGGTGGGGTTAGTTTGTTGCCACTATCAGACATTGATATTTCAAGACTAAGGAATATACTAGAGCAACAGCCATATTCTCAAAGTTTTGATCTGGAATAACTTAGGCAAAAGCCATATAATTGGAAAATCCTAAGTACAGATACCAAACTTGACAGTGAGTGCCTGATTTCGAAGTCAAAGCCATAAAACAAGAAAGCAGCAGGCCAAACTTGTATCATACCAACAGACCCATGCATGTGTTTTTTTTTGGGGGGGTGGGGGGGGTGGGGGGGGAGGAGAGGGCAAGTCAGAGGAATAACTTAGGCAAAAGCCATATAATTTGAAAATCCTAAGTACAGATACCAAACTTGACAGTGAGTGCCTGATTTCAAAGTCAAAGCCATAAAACAAGAAAGCAGCAGGCCAAACTTGTATCATACCAACAGACCCATGCATGTGTTTTTTTTTGGGGGGGGTGTGGGGGGGTGGGGGGGGAGGAGAGGGCAAGTCAGAGGCACTAACTGGTCTCGCTCATGAACTAGGGTATCCATAAGAGTTGGGAACTTCTTGCTCATTTCTTGAATTACAAGAGTCAACATGTCAACATCATCCATTTTCTTCAACTGCTCGCCAAAAATAGTTTGTTATAAGCAACATAAGTTACTCTTCTTCAAAAATCAAATTACTTTTATGCAGAGAGAGGCAACCTCGTAAAATCTTATGCAAGGAACCTACCATTTTGACGAGATCTCCAGGCTTTGGTAAAAACACTGCTTGGAATAATAAAGAGTATAACAATTTTGTCTTGTGCCAAAGTGGCATTTTTGCCCATGTTCTTCGTAATGTCACCTGTTCCAAAAATAGAAACAACAATTCATTAAACTGAAAAACAGAAGGAAAACCAACGATAGAGAGCAGGAGCAGTGAAAATGCGAAACTGTTTCTTTATTCTTCTTTTTTCAGGTAGAAAACACTACCAAAGAAAGTGTAATTGTAAGCTGATAACATCATAAAAGCATTAAGAAACTTCATATGTTTATACAGATCCCGCACTCCATGAAAGTGGTACTCCAGTGTGTCAAAAAGAACGAGAGAGATGAGAAGGGACGATATGTTTCAACTTTAGCAACTCTGATGTTCACCAGACACCATGAAAGCAACCTCAAGTGTGCCATGATCACAAGAGATATGTGGCGATGTAAAACTAGTATCCAATTACAGAAGGGATGCATGTGACAACTTTAAGAACAGAAGTAAACAAACAAATTCAACAATGGAATGAATCAAAACATCTTACTTGCACAGGACGGTCACCAAGAATCACTTTCCCACCGTACTTCATTGCTTCATCATACGCCACACGAAACTCTGCCCCAGGAAATACCTCAAGCTTGCTAGCAACCTAAAACGCAACATAGATCCAATGAGTGATCAGCGTGTCCAGAGCACCAATGGTAAGGAGCAAAGTAGCACTTCCAAACTGTAAAGATATAGGTCATGCCTTGGCAAGAAACCAGCTGTACAGTATCCCAAATGGATTTTGATTTTTCTTCCACATCTCCACCATTTCTCCCATGGTTGGTACCTGGCCATCTCAGAATTGAGAATATTAGTAGTTCACCTGAAGAGGAGAAAGCGAAGATCCACTACAACATCTCGCACAGTACAAAGGAATACAGCTAAATGATACAAACACTAGGTAACATGGAACTACTCAAATAAATGATAAATCAAGCAAGGACAGGATCACAGAATATGCTTATTTGTTTCTATAACATAGAAATTTAGAAAAAGTACCTGTTTGATATGTCTGCCCAATTAAGACACTAATACCATGATGCCAGAAAAACATATGCACAGAAGACCGAGAGAGACAGAAAATTGTGTTCCCTGTCATAACTTATATCAAAAAGGTCATTTCACTTTTCATCTGTGTCCATGACCAAGATGACATTTCAATATACCGACCATCTGATACACCCTTGATTCCTTGAATGTATCTGGACTTTTTCCATGACTCATGGCCAGTCCACTGGAACATGCATTACTCTTATGGGCTTGATATGCCTTAGTAAAGTCAGGACAGACATGTTTAAACCTAAACCTTCTAATAAATAAACAAATTGCAAAAGGTCAGAGAGAGAAAAATGGGAACCTAACATGTATATATGAAGTACTAAAGTGAGACAAACCAAAAATGACACCAGTTGACACGAACATATGCTGTCTACATATGTCTGTATGTGCTAAATATGTACACCTTTATACATTAGTTACCCAGAATGCTGGATATTCTCCTAGCATGAACAAATTCTGTTTCCAAAGTTTCTGCAAACTACGTAAATTCTGAAATGATAAAAGGAGAGCCTGCTAACAGAATAAACAATTCCAATACTTATAACACTAGCTACCAACTGCTGGATTTTCTCCTAACACGAATAAATTCTCTGTTTCCCAAAGTTCTGTGCAAACTACATGACTACTGAAATGATAAAAAGAGTGCCTACTGATTGTAAGACTGACCTTTAAATCTTGAGGTGTGAGTACACCCACTCGACCTGAGCATAACTCCAAGAAGACAACCTATCATCAACAACCCAGCATGAATCAGACTGATGTTCAAAACGTAAAAAGGATTGAAATATATAGCATGCACCACAAGCTGCTATGCATCAACAGATTGTTAGAAGTATGACCTCTGGTTTCAAGAAATTGATCACTGCTTCAACTTCTTGGCAGGATTCCTGTAACCATGAAGAGTAAAGTAAGATGATCATACCCCCTCTATAAGTCAGTTTGTTTATAACATGTTTTTCTTTAATATGAACGATTAACCCAATAAAAAATCTATATCATATAAAACTTCAAACTTGATCAACCTAAGCAAAGAGAAAGGAGCAAATAGGAAAGATGAGGCACGGAAAATGGAGAAAGTACATATTCATACAAGCTCGGTTTGCAGCAAGAAAAGTTTATAAAGGCATGGAAACTTAATCAAAATCACTTATATATCACGTCTTCTACCATTCAACTTCAAGAATTTTCAGTTATATTTTTCAATTTAGCCATGTACAGCAGATGCTGAGTCAAATCCAAGACTAAAAGACATCTCAAGCAATGCTCACAAGATATCTAACAATCCTATGTTGTTAGAGCATCATTTCAGCAAACAATTATTGATGAACAACTGATTCAGTCTCTACTACGGGAAGCATGAATTATATCAAAATAAAATTCTAGACTTAAGAAACTTTATGCCATAAAAAAGTTCTTGAAGTGTGAATACAAAAATCACCTGGACCTCCTTATAAAATAATGCTAATAGAATTAGCTAATAATTGCAACAAACAAACAGATAACACGATTTCTATCACCTCCTTCAACTTAAAAGAAGGAAAAATATGTAAAACATTCGCTCTTGACACTTTACTTTTCACCTCTCTTTGTGATTCAAGTTGCATGAAATAAACTTATAAAGGATGAATATGGACATTTCTCACTCAATTTTCTCTATTGTAAGATTATTTCCAATAAAAAAGTAGGGAATTTACCGCAGAAACGTGTGCAGTGCCAACAACATATACATCACAAATGCCTCCATCCGTAGAAGATTCACAAGTGAGCTTCATTACACTCCTCGACAATCCCTCCGGCAAAACCTTCCTTTCATATCCTTCTCCTTCACCTGCACAATTAGCCGTTTTTAGCCGAAATTATTCAAATTTTAGCCGCCTCAAAATCAACTTATATTTAAACAAGGGTGCTCAAAGCGGCTACCTGCTTTCATTTCTACACTCGCCGAAGTTACCTCTTCAACACTCGCCTCCGAGCCTTCTAAACACGAATTAGCACTTCCTCCTCCATCAACGTGCACAAAATCCTCCAGCACCGACGCCTTCATCGGAATTGAGCCCATTTTCGCCGGCGTACGGCTACCGGTTGTTGAGAATGATTTATAGTTTAGAGTTGCGCTAGGGATTACGAAGGAATATTTAGCTCGGAGAGATTTGAACCGGTGAACTGAGCCGGTGAATGAGTTGAACCGGTTTGACTCGGTCGAGTTGAGAAAGGTGAGTTGGCGATGGCGAGGCAAGCGACGCAGCATGGAGGGTTTTAAATTGTGTAACCGTTTACAGGATTCTATTTCTGGTTTTGTATCAATACGTTATATACCTTGCTTTGCAGTGGACATGTAACATGTTGATTACACGTAGCAAGAGGGATTTGACTGGATTGTTTGCTTTGTCATACCTTTCCTGTAGTCTTAAGTTTTGCATATTTTAGTTTGATGTTCTTTTTAATAATTAGTATTTATACTCGTGCGTTATACGGAGAATAATAAATACATTTTTTCATAAGAACATGAAAATGCTATAGTATTATTTTTGGAATATATAAATGTAATAGTGTTCGTACAATGAACTCATAAGAAAAAACGGTAAAGAAACATACCGTTATTGTTTAAGTCCAATAATATTCTTTATAATTTCAATAAAGTAAGTCATGTAATACCAGCTAAAGTGTCGCAAAGAAATATTTCTATGTCTTGAAAATTCATAAAGACGACAAATATATAGTCTTTCAACATAGAAAAATCAGGCCTTACAACATGGAGTTATGAGAAAATATCCCACTTGAACAACCTTGTCATCCACAATGTACACACTATATTATAACAATTTCCCTGGGGAGCTTAGGGACACGACATGCACAAGTAGTTCCAAAGTTGTGATTCCGTTGTTAGGGGCGTACGCAGAAATTTTTATAAGCGGTGTTAAAATTTATACAACAACAACAACAACAACAACCCAGTATAATCCCACTTAGTGGGGTCTGGGGAGGGTAGTGTGTACGCAGACCTTACCCCTACCCTAGGGTAGAGAGGCTGTTTCCAAATAGACCCCCGGCATCCTTCCCTCCAAGAACTTCCCACCTTGCTCTTGGGGAGACTCGAACTCACAACCTCTCGGTTGGAAGTGGGGGTGTTAAAATTTATAAAAGAACCGAAATATAATTTTGATTAACATACTTTTGGACAAGAAATAGCCTAAGTCTATTGACTTTGTTGAATCTTAAAGTTAGAAAAGGTCTTGGGTTCAATTGTACTTCATTGTAATTTTTAACCACAAAGGCTCTCTTAAATAATTGCAAAAGAAAAATGTGTTAGTTGAGGTTTGAACCTTTGACTTCTTAGAGCAAAATTAAATACATAACCAACACACCAAACATAATTTATATTAAGTGGTATCATCTTTTTTCTACTTATCCGTTTTTGTACAGTATTAACACATATATTTAGTAAAATTTGCCGACGAAGCGGTATCGCGTGACACCGCTTCAGTAAGCGTGCATCCGCCCCTGGATGTTGTATGTAATCTTAGCAGCAGAGATGCTCGTATCCATGCTTCATATCAAACCACAACAAATAGGAAAGGATTAAATATAAGAAACTGACATAGTTTTTCAGTTGTAGAGGATGTTGCTTCCAAACACCTTTTTCCATCTTTCAATCAAGTTGCGATCTGCATAATGTTGTTTCAAACAGAACTCGTACAATATTTCATTACATCCATAGTAAAGGTCATAAACATATCACTCCTCTTATCTACAATCATGAATATGGGCCAGAATCACCTTCTTTTACCATCATTAGGGTCATTGACAGCTTTCAAAACCTAGATAATAAAATTTAAAGTCGGGAAATTCAATCAACAAAATAAGACCAAAAAAATTACTCAGTGCCACCATGCATCAAATTACTAACCTTATCTCATTTAAAAATTCAATTCATGTAGGTTAGGCTCAATCGACTCCCAACCCTCGGGGTATTTTATAAGATTTATTTTGACCCTAGGTATCTTTTAATTGCAAATCGGGGGAAAAAAAGAACAAAAGAGAGACTTATTTCATATGCAAGAAAAGATGAAGAGAGTAGTAACAGCCCCCATACTCGCTACATGCACATAATACAATTTTATAGGTAATTTAAGTTTTTATAGTCAGTAATCAGCATAAAAAAGGTGCTACATCTGCACAAAATTAAGTTAGCGTGCAATTATTCCCCATAAGAGTACAGGAAAGTGTATGAATTATATTGTATTAATATGATCATCTATCTGGATTTCTATTACTACAAAATTATATATTCTGTAAGCATCTGAATGTTTCCACTAAAGATAGAGTTTTATCCTGAAATATCTATAGTTCATTTGATTCTAGACTTCCCTATTATTATACAAAGGAGCGATATTGGTAAGCCTTCTCCGACTTTTCTAAATTACGTCCCTGCCACATGCTTAAACCTAATTAAGGGGGAGGGTATAATAATTCACTGATTGATCATGATTAAGTCACTATCTTTAGTTTTCTGTACTCTACCACTATTTTAGCTGATGTGCTATTTATATCCAGGTAGTAGTAAAATTTATATTGCAGCATGTATCAATGTCCTTATTTTTTATGTTTTTTGAGAATTCAGATACACTCACTTATATTTGAAGACCAATTTATTTGTCTGATTTGTTTCAAACTTTTGATGAGAGATTTCATTGTATGCAAATGAATATTTATGATTCTATCATCAATCACTTTTTCTATTAACATACATGAGTGCACAGACAGAGGCGGAGCCAGGATTTTGAGCTTATGATTTTGGGATTCTAATCATCTTAAATTACTGGGTTCTAAATTAAGAATTTATACATATTCAATAAATTTTTTAAGATAAATATAGGGTTTGAATGAAAACTACTGAGGTCGACTCCGCTAGCACACTCTAGCTCCGCCCCTGTGCACAGAGGATGCTTGATATGTGACTTTCCACTTTATGTATCTTCCTTCATTGTCATTTTCTTTGGATATATGTGATATATATCCCCGATGTATTTGCAGGAGGAATTATTTTCAATGTCATATAAGAATGGTGAACAAAAGAGGTATATAATATTCTCGAAAGTTTCTTAGGCAAAGCATATAAAAGTATGAATTTTGCGTATATGTAGTTCCGATTGAATATGATATGATAATAAAAAATACGTAACACTTCGAATAGAATCGCACACGTGACAGAAAGATCCTTCACAACTGCCACATGTTTAAAGATATTTCTCTAATATTTTGGAAACATAATATCACCAACCACATAAATAGAGAAATGAAAAAAACTTATGAAATCGTACTACCTGTTATATCAAAGTCCAACTTTATACATAAGCTTTATTTTGATAATCAAGTAAAATCAAGTTGCTTGCGTATTTTGTTATCTTTAACATGTAAAGTTCTATGCTGAGAACTTAATATCTTAACAATCCCGATCATGTTATTAGTTTAGATATTATGCAAAAGATTCTAAGTAGAAAAGACGTTACTCTTCATTCCAACTTTTTATATTTTATTTCAAGACTATACTGATAATAATCATATATACGAAAATCGAATTATGCGTATAATTTTCTTATTCACCATATCTACCTTAAGGGAATGTAGTTAGCAGTGTTAATGCGAATAATCAGAAAATAATGATTTTTTGTATACATTTTTTTCCATTAAAAGAAGTCAAGTAAAAAAGTTTACGTGAAAACTTTTGCCTGAATAAAAGTTGGAAAGACTTGGAACCTGAGTCGAGTTCATTAAGACAAAGACAATCGTTCGTAGACTTCTAGATTTTCCTGCACTTGCCCGAGTTTTCCTGCACAATACACCTTGAACTTTAATAAAAAAATATAGGTTCTTCAATAACAAACTATTAACAATTTTTTTAAGTAAATTCATATGTTTCATATATGCATTGATATATAATGAAACTCCTTTTGTGGAACAATGTTCTATGTATACCTGTCCGACTTGAGCTGTGAGTGTTCGACTTGTCCTGCACCTGTCTATAATTATATGCTGGAGTTAAGATTCTTACATCAGTGCTGTCAATAAATATAATGTTCCATACCTCCATCTATATGTAATGAAACCCCTTTTGAGGAATAACTTTTTGTGTATACCTGTCCGACTTGAACTGTATGTATATATGTGAGTTGTGACTAACTGCTAGTTTTTTTTTTCTTCTTTTTGCAGCAAATTCAAAGAGATTATCATCATCATCAAAGGTTATATGATATTCATTGCAATCGGTTGCTAAATCCAAGTAGGAGAAATCACCTTTGACTGATTCTTCCAACTCTTTGGCTCCTAGAAATCATACTTCAAAGGTTATTGTAGCAAGAAATATTATTCAGAGTAAAAAGAAGATAGAAAAAGAAACGTGGGAGAACGAAATACTGTTATTTTTTTTAGTTGGGCAGTTTAATTGACAGGAACTGCCCGGTATAAAGTTTTATCTTTTTGAAGAAAAACTGCCATTATTAAAAAAAATACCTTCAAAAAAAATTGAAACTCCAACAAAGTTGGAGATTTGTCCTAAAAACTATACGTGTCAACTTAATGTTATTTAATTTGTCATTCTATCCTTCTTTTGTCTCTCCTATTATATATATAAGATATAGATTGTGATGTCCGAATGAAGTTCTATGTTTCGACCAAATTTCATAAGTACATGCTACTTCGATTGAGGCTGAAATAAATGACCGGAAATCATGCCTCTGAAATCAAAATATGATTCTTTTGGACTTAAATAACCTATATTAAAAAAATAGTGACCAAAATATGTATAACGCTATTCTAAAGTGCGCTATACATCTTTAAAAAGGCGTTATACGTGAATTTGAAAAAATGGGAGGTATAGCGTCCTTTATTACAACGCATTTGAAAAGGAAGGAGGTATAGCGCCTTTTATTATAACACAATACATATTTAATGAGTCTACCAATAATTCTTCTGCTCTTAATTAACATAACAATAATTCAAATGAGTATAGTGCCCTTACTTAAGGCACTATACCTCAAAAAATTCGACCCCCCAGATTGGACATTGCCATATTTAAAGACGTAAAGAATTTTGTAAAAATCCATTCAAAAATATTCTCAAGTCTTGTAAAAAATTTCTTCGTTAAGTTGTTTTGCATTGTCATAATATTTGAAAAGCGGAGAATTACGAGTTTATTATATTGGGGCTGGGGGTGGGGGGCTAAGGTTGTGGTAGCGAATAACCCAGTAAGCTATAGTTTATCTCCATAGTGTTATGTTAAGTTGCCACTTACAGTGGAGTACGATAGATTGGTATCGTCGTTATGTAATAAAATGAGTGTGAACATACGTTCGGTGAATCGTAAAATGACTGTAAGATATCGTATTTTGTGACTCTGTAAGGGGTTGCTTATTATGCTTAGTTTAACATCGAAGACGGTGAAACTTAGATTTTTTTTGGATTTCGGATGAATATCAGAAGTTTATTGTGATAAAACTGTTGGAAATCTATGTCAACACTGAAGACATTCGCAATTACGAGGTTGCGCAAAGTAGGGATATCCCTCAATCAAAGGGTGATTATTTTGGAGCAGTTTTAGCTGAACAGGTTCCGACTGAAAGAGTTTGGTCGGATCTAAACTTATCTCCACTAGTGAATGAGGAGCGAGGAAATAATTTCCCCCCTAGTTTACATAATCCACGAGTGAGTGGTAACTTCAATTTTACTTTGTGTTACAATATATAATTTTGTGTATTGTATTTATATTAACACTCATATATTTTACAAGGTGTACCGACCAAATATAAATTTTACAAGTTATGAACCGACGGTGGATTGGAATATGCCTAATTTTGGTGTGTTAGATCATGGTGGTTCATCCGGGAGTCAGCATCGACAAGATAATATGCATCATGGGATATCAACACATTATGATTTGTAAGTGAATATATAAAGTTATATGTATTGTTTGGACCAATTTGAGTAACTCATATTTCTTTGGTTGTGTAGTGAAAGCGAGCAACTTGATGGTATTTTTTTATTTTTAAACAATATTTCTTATTGGTTATTTCTTTGGTTTTATCAAATAACGTTTAGGTATTTTTCTAATATCTTATCGGCATAGCGGTATTGTAAGTTCTGTACAACATTTTCCTGTATAGCAGTGTAAGGCCCCGTAAAATTTTTGTGCATAAAACCTAGTAGATGTGGTGTCATGGTCCGAATGATGTGTTAGGAATGCGTAGAATTCTTCGCGGCGAGCTTGCGAGCCGCGGTTCGGACCCTTGGTAATGATTTAAGTTTCAAAAATGTAGAGAAATAATTTTTCCGAAAAAGTGTCAAATATGCGGTCAAGAATGCGACCGCAGAATCAACATGCGGACCGCATTCTGACCGCAAATCGTTCCAGAGAAGTTGCCCAAAATCGTGTCAATAATGCGGTCGAAATTGCGATCGCATAGTGAATCTGCGATCCAATTTGCGACCGCAGATCGGGAATGCGGACCGCATAATGGCCGCATTTCGTAGCAGAGCTGGAGTAATTTTTGAGGCCATTTTGCGGTCACTTTGCGGACCGCATGTGGGTTCTGCGGTCGCATAGTGACCGCATATTCGACCCCGGCCCAGATTTTGTAACATTTTGACCCGATCTCTTCTTTAATATAACACCTTTCTTCTTCATTTTTATCATATCACCTCACCAAAATTAGAGAGAGAAGAGAGGGTTTTTAGAGAGAGAAGTTCTTCATCTTCAAAGATTGTTCCAACTACTTAATTCCAAGGGATTCTAGGGCAAGGATTCAACTTCCCCAATCTTTTCAAGGTAAAAACCCTAACTATTTTCTTTGATTTTCACTTTTAATTGGGTAAAGAGAGGTTTGCATATAATAGCTTTTAAAAATAGAATTTTTACACTCATGCATGATTATTGAACTTGATTTCTAGTAAAAAGAAGTGAGTAGAAGTAAGAGTCTTCAAGAACAAGGTTGGCAAGAGTAAGATAGCTTGGGTAAGCATAAAGTAGGAAGTTAATGGAAGAAAACTCATCACCAGGTATGTATGGCTAATTTTGATTCTTGTGAAATCGCCCTTATGTGTAAAATTGTTTGGCATGTGTTGATTTGAGAAATCGTATGTGATTATTTGATGTTGTTGTTGGATATTCAAAGTTGTTGTTGAACTATGAGTGTTGTGGTATGAAATATGAGCCGAAAGGTAAATGAGAGTTGAATTGGGTAAAGAATTTGTGAATAATGATTATGATGGCCTATATGGCACCTTGTGGAAAAGAAAATGAAACACTTGAGAATTGGTTTATTGTGGAAAGAGATGAAACACTTGAATTATGGAAAAATTGTTGAATATACATGTGTGAATATTCTTGAATGTGGAAACATTGTAACTTGGTTGTGATATTGGCTTGATAAGTAATTGAGAACATGAAACAATGTGCAAGTTGCTTATTTGAACTTGTTGAAATTGTGTGTAGTACCTTATCTGCTGTTTGAAATTGTTGTGTTTTAAACTGTAAGGCGGGGTCGTGTTGCGCGCCGCAACGTGGTGAAATAAGGTGTGGGTTGGGGTGATAAGGGTGGCCGAGGTAATAAGGGTGGTCAGGGGCAATAAGGATGGAAAGCGATCGAAATCGCTATTGAAAATTGATACATAAATCAATAATGTGAAATTGTGAAAGGAGACGGCAGGAGAGTTTGCAACCTGTGGGGCACTGATTGCCCCTTTGTTTGACTACTTGTGCTTTACGTGATTGATTGGTTATTGTTAAATTGGTTGGTTGTAGAAAGTGCTTTGTGTGAGAATTATTTGAAATGAGGAAAAATGTGGAAACATGGTTGGTTGGCTTAATTAATTGTTGATGTAATTTAATGGCTTGATTTACTTGGGACAAAGTTTGTCCATACATACCAGTACAATTCAAGTGTACTGACGTCCCTTTTGCCGGGGCGCTACATTCGTGTTATGATTGTAGGTGGATCAGTAGCAGGCACTTCAGCTCATCGGCAGTAGTATCCTTCTCCTTCCACTGCCCGTTTTGGTGAGCCCATTTCTTCCTCGGGGCCCTGTGTGGTTCACTCCACTTTCGTTTAGATTTCATTTTGGTTTGTAATGTATAGCCGAGCCTTGTTACCGGCAAGTATTGTATTCCCCTTTTTGTATCCTAGAGGCTCCATAGACATGTAAACTGTGGGATTGTGGCCTATGTATATGTATGGGGCGTTGTAAATATAAATTATGAATTGTTAGTAAATAAATCGCATGGTTATGTTTATGTATTGTGAAATCAGTCTTTATTGGTAAGATAATTGGTTAATGAGAAACAGTCAACACAGGGGTAACGCGTGGGAGTGAAAGGCACCCAGGTCCGCTTGACTGGGGCAACCCGGTCAGGCGCCGGTCATGTCCCTCGATTTGGGGCGTGACAAGCAGAAACCATATACATACCACCATTATTGTGTGATGCACCTGAAGACCAATTTCAAGAAGGCATATCCCAACAAGGGCTTGCATGATTTAAAGTGGATGGCAGCAAGTGATCACCAAGAGTGCAAATTTAGGAGGCGCACGGAATCGATCAGGCATGAAGACGAAGAAGTCAATCGTTGGTTGATGCGACATGAGCTTGACAAGTGGACATTGCATACAAATGGTGGCAAACAATGGGGAACCCTGACTACAAATTTCGCAGAGTCTTTCGATGGGTTATTAAAGTCTGCACGTGGATTACTTGTTACTGCCATAGTTCGGATGTCATTCAAACAGATGGCGTAGAGGTTTCTTGAAAAAGCTAGAGGTGCATCATTATTGACGAATAGGGGTGTTGAATTTTTGTCAATACTAATGAAAAGATTTGACAAATATAGGAGGCGATCACATTGACATTCATTTTTACAGTATCGTAATGAGCGAAATATTTTTGAAGTTCGCACTGCTATCAATCAAAATCGACGGAATAATACACACACCATAAATGAGTCAAGAAGGTTGTGTTCTCGTGGGAAATGGTCCATCTACCACATATCGTGCTCACATGCCATGAAGTGCTTTCAACATACAGGTTTTGCGGCAAACTGGTACGTTGATAATGAATTTAGTGTTGCTGCATACTTAAACACTTATAGTGGCCAGTTGTATCTAGTGGGTCCTGAGCATTATTGGTCACTGAAACCATTTAAAGAACGCATATACAGAACTAAATAAATATTTGTGATACCGTTTATGCGCGTAAATATGGCATATGCTCACAAACAGGATACAACCGTCATAAATGTCCTTCAGCTGATTTGAGTGGCAATAGTAATCCAACTCCTGCTGGAAGTTCATCTAATGTGCCCAACTATCAAGGATACACGTAGTGTTTTATTTTCGTAATGTGGTTGTAATAAGAGTATGTAATTTTTTATCTTGTAGAATGTATGAATAATATTACGTTTCTATTACTGTTAAATCTTATTGATATTTAACACTAATACTTCAGTACAACAATCTAACATAAACCCATTAAAAAGCTGTCATTCGCCATATTTTGTTAAAGTAAGGATCGATAGTGTTAAGACGTGATCCATGAGGATCTATTAATGGATGTTGTAATATTTATTCAAAAGGACTTTGAAATACATATGACTTGGTTCAGTTTAAGAAGATTTCTTATACCCAAAGTAACTATTATCACACGAAGAATACCACAGTTAAATACCACATTATGTGTATTGTCATATCAACCGGAAAAAGTTATCGTTCTGGAAAAGATTTATTGTACCGTAAAGAATCATTAGCATGTGAAGCACACGGTTACATACCATGTTATGTATATTGTCTTGTCAACCTGATAAAGTTGTTCGTTCTAGAAAAGTTGTCTTCCGAAAAAGCTATATTGTACTGTAAATAATCATTAGCACGCGAAGCATAGTGCGATTTAATACCACATTATGTGTTGTTTTCTCGCCTATAAATGACTAGAGCATTTTAGCTATTATCCATGCTGAACCAAAATAAATATTCCCTCCGTTTCAATTTATGTGAACCTATTTCCTTTTTGGTCGATGTAAAAAAAAAATGACCCCTTTTCTTATTTGGAAATAATTTATCTTTATGCAATGATTTATAGACACACAAAATATGTGCCTCATTTTACACCATAAGTTCAAAACTCTTCTCTCTTTTCTTAAACTCCGTGCCTAATCAAATGAGTTCACATAAATTGATACGGAGGAAGTAGCATAACTTTCCATAATTTTTTAATTTGTACTGCATTAACAAATGTCTTGACGCAATGACCAACCAAGATGCTAACGTGGAAAACGTGCGATTTTGAAGGCATGTTGGTCTGATGGTAGTGTTGGGCGCAAATACTGACAGAAATCATTGTATGTTTGAGAAATGGTATGATGAACCCTATTAATCAGGAGTACTACAAATCAACTTTGCAGTATGTTTGGAATATAAACGGTGAATACAAACTCCAGATCTCTAAAATGCAACAAAAAATGGTGGCAGTGCAGGAGAAACTAAAGAGGCAGAAGAAGAAAAAATAAAATGAAAGAAAAATTTAAGTGGTTTGAGCAGAGAATAGTAGGCAGTAGTGACTAAGCAAACACATATATGTGTTGAGTGTCGTATTTTATCTTTATGTTTTCCGCGTCATGTATTTTCATTAGTTGTACTAAATTTAAATTATGTTAGGTTATTATGTTTGCGTTTGTATTGTAGTATTAAAATAACGACGAACCAAAGAAATAAAAATATAATGTGCATATAATGTAAACAATAACAATTGTTGCTATTATTTACTGAATGTCATATGTACATAAAATACAAAAAATAAATGTGTCCCACATCCTGTATGCTTTAATGTAGCCGTTGGTCTGAGGCGCATCCCATACCGTCGGACTACGCTATTGGGATCATCCTTATTGAGCCAACTTTTTATCGGAGGATGCGCTGCAACATGATCGTTAGTAGGGCCGGTAGGCTCGGTAGAAGGGGTCATCGATCCAGTAGTAACCTGTAGAATAATAAGACATTTTAGTATATGACATATATATTAGTAATGTACATGTTAAGTCACAAAAATTTGAAATTGTCTTACCATGATCTTGTCGGGCTCTTGAATATAATTATTCATCACAGCCAGGTCAGTATCGCACACAGTGGCCTCCATGACGAGCGAGGATGAAGCATATATAAAAAAAACATAAAGATATTTATGGCTAATAAATGATATAAAAACAAATTTATATTTAATAGTAATACAAAAAATACCTGGGGCTATGAAAGATTCCCAATATCCCTCGATGATGAGCCATAACTCATCTAGCACCCATTATTCATATCTCATACAGGACGAATATCAGCAACCGTCGATGCCTCTAGAGGGTCAGGAAAATATGCTTCCCAATCATGTGAGGTAATGGTCGTGCTTGCAATCAACAATGGAGCTGACGAGATCAACTGCGAAGTCCCTGGAGTAAGCCTTATGCTAAATGAGGGCACATCACTAGGATCAGGGTGGCCACCCGGCTGATTAACTCCAACATCCTTAATAGGTGCCTCAATGCCCCCTTGTTGGGATCACCTACTCACCGACCCCCACGACCTCGTGGGACACCCCTACCTCATGGGGCACGCCTACCACGTGACCACATTCAGGCTACACTAGTGCCCTACGATGATATTGCTCTGGCGCCACATAATTAGGCTCGTGTACTAAGCGCTCATCATCTCAAGTATCAAATGTGCCTCTAGCCATGTCATATATGTCCGGTCCATCCTGGTGTAATCATCCCACTGGTAAAGTGTGCTATGCCAGGTGGATCGTGGCAGTACAAGCTGCGGGTGGCCAACTGGCAAGGTAGTTGCTCAGTGGCATGTTGCTCCACAATATCAAGGCATATCAACAGGACAGAAGAGCTCCACATAATTTGGCCGACCGACAAATAATCAAGAAAACCAGCTATTAGCTCGTCGCTGTATGGCCTCCAAATGAACTATTAAGTACCAACAAAAAACATGAGTATACACAACACATATGAAGCCATGTCAAGTAACCTTAGGTATAAATTTACCTGTGCGCCCTCTAGCAAATCCAACAAATCCCCGCACACATGGAGATTATGTCGAGCCTCGCACTTTCGTCTATATCCTCACCAATCAACTCACCTCCTAGCTAGAGGGAGAAACAAAGGTGGTGCACCCGGAGCTAAGAGTGGTAGAGGTGGCTGCAACTATAGGAAACGCTCTCATACCCAAACCTAATATACAAAGTGGATATACAATTTAATATTTACTAGGTATGTCATAATGAATAGGGTATTCGTTATGTTTTCACTTGTAGCAACGACAAAAATCCAGCAATGTCATGCTGGGTGCTTATGCTTGCCCGACACATTTGCATGTACAAGTAACCGAGAATGTACCCCAGCTATACTAATGTAAATCATCTAACTGCTCAAGATGATAAAGAAATATCAAGATGACTAGGTTCCCCGAAGTGTTCGGGAACAAGTCCAAATAGAAGGAGCACCAGCAACCTCGCGTACGTGTAATGTCAGCATGCATCGCCTCCGGATGCAGCTGGATGGGCGTTAACTGTAGACGCCTAGACCTACTCAATGCACCCTCATTCGGTGGTCGAAAACTGGTGAGTCGCTGCAACATCTACAGGTATTGATCTCCCGTAGACTCTCTCATGGCATGCGATAAAGCAATATGGTGTCCATCAACGGGAAGCCCATATAGGACCTCCACGTCGTGAAACGTGATAATGGACTTGCCGATGGGCAAATGAAATGTGTATGTCTATGGTCGCCATAGCTCTATCACGGCCATGATTACCGACCAATCCAGCTGCAGTCGGCCAATCTCCACAATCCTATAAAAGCCCGCATCCTAGAGGTCTCTAACTATACGGGGATAGAGAGGGTGGTCCTTGAGAAAACCCCACATATCGTCTACTCCTGCGGAATGTTTGGTCCAGTAACTGTCCCTCCCATGTGGGACGGCCTATGATCGCCCTGTAATGACAATAGCTCCAGGTTGGCATGTTCGGAATGCAAATGTAGAACCTCCATGTCGTCTACAATAAATTAAACAATACTAATTATATTATTTTACTTTAATATGTTAGTTTTATTATTTTACATGTTAATTTTATTATTATATATATATATATTTTTGTAAATTAAATAATTAATTTTCATAGTTATATAATATTTAATTATTAAATATTCACATATGGGTTTCACGCTTAATATTTGAGGTCCAATAGCACCAAGGTATCCTGAGTTCTTGTGTTCATGATGAGAAAATTTTCCCAATTATCACTCAACATATCTGTTATTTAAATGTTAGTTTTATTAATTAATGTGTTAATTTTCTTTTTTTATATGTTAGTTTATTATTTTATATGTTCATCGGTAAATTAAATAATTAATCTTCATCATTATATATAATTTAATTATTAAATATTCATATATGAGTTCCAAACTTGATATTTGAGGCCCAACAGCACCAATGTATCCTAAATTCTTGTAGTCATTATGAGAATTTTTTTTTTGATTTATCACTCAACATGCCTGTTATTTTAAATGTTAGTTTTATTAATTAATATGTTAGTTTTATTATTTTACATGTTAGTTTTATTATTTATATTTTTTTCATGACTCACTTTTTTACTATAATAAAATTAATTAATTAATTTTCGTAATTATACAAGATTTTAATTATTAAATATTTACATATGGGTACCGGGCTCGATATTTGAAGCGCAGTAGCACCAAGGTATTCTAGAAATATTGTTGTTTTCTCATGTTATTTTCTTACGATCGTTGACTAGAATTGGATAAAGTTTGTGTTTGAACTATCAATTTTTTTGGCGTATTTTTGGATATAAAGAGATGCTTAAATGATTAATTCAACCACTACGCTAAAGTGTCCTACATTTTACTATGCTAAAATGGTACTATATTACAAATACAAGCACTATATTAGGCCACAATATACCACTAAAAGGAAACTAAAGTAACAATTTATCTATTTTACTAGTCTTTAAGCAAATAAATAATCTAAATCGGATAATAACGACAACTAAATTTAATCACAACACTTTCACGAAAATACATATACCACAGTAAAATTTTACTAATTAAATTTGTTTGACAACTAATAATAATTTATCTATTTTTACTAATTTTTTTAGTACACTAATACTATAGTCTGAATAAAAATACAAATTAGTAAAATCACAAAACAACATAGAACACATTGAAAACAACTAATATGCATTTTTTATAAGAATTTTAACGAAAACTAAGACGGAATACCTCAATTTTACGTTTTTGGTATAGCAAAAATTTGGTAGTTTGGAGCCGAAACAAGCCACCTACTCCGAGAAAATGCCTTACCTAGGAGACGGGATCGAGAATCTACACTTTTTGTGGGACCACTAGGCTCCACTCGAGCTCTTCTTGTTTAAAAATGGGGTGGGGTGGGGGGGGGGGGGGGACTACTATTTTTTTTTAAAGGGGGAGGGAGTTTCTTTCTGGTTTGATGGGGAAGGGAAGGGGACGGTTTTTTATGTGGGTATAACACTGTTTATTAAGGCACTATATGTATATCGCCGTAATAAAGGGCGCTATACATTCCGTCTTTTCAAATTTAAGTATAACGCCCTTTTAAAGGGTGCTATACCTTAACATGCAAACTACCATTAAGGTATAGCGCATTTTAAAATGGCGTTACACATCTTTTGATCACTATTTTCCCCCATACATTTCGATCGTTTGAGTCCAAAAGTATTACATTTTGGTTCCGGACTCCAGAAATTGATACATTTACTTATATGCATAAGTGGAGCCAGAATTTTAATTTTGTGAGTTCTAAGTTTTAGAATGATAACTTCAAATACTAATAGATGAATTTCAAATTTAATATTTATACATATTAAATAAATTTTCTAATACTAATATACTGTTTAATCAAAAGCTATTAAGTTTAATCAAATTTGTAGCATAACTTCATAACTTTTAGCTCTTACGATTTTGCAAAATTGAATTCGGGAGTCAGAGTTGTCACAAACAGCCACCTTTATTTGACCCTAGCAGGTAATAAATACTTGAGACTGTCGATTGACGTTGTATAGCCATTGTAACAATAATAGCCAAAAAACAACAACAACAGCTACCCAGTATAGTCACACATGGTGGGGTCTGGGGAGGGTAATATGTATGCAGGCCTTACCCCTACCCGATAGGACAGAGAGGCTGTTTCCAATCGACCCTCGGCGCCATTGTAACAATAATAGCCAAAAAAATATAGTATAAAATTTGTATAATTTTTATGTGTGTATATATATACATACACAAAAATTATACAAACTTTATACAATTTTTCTGCTGCCAAATATAAATAATTTCTGACGCATACTAAAAATGATAAAACCCTATCACAGAATACCTAGCGATGTAATCTATTAGTCCACCAAGCGAAAGAAACGATGATTTCAAGTTCAAAATCCAAATAAAGCAAAAGAATGGTGTAATTTTATGAGAAAATAATATTATATAGTCGCTCTCAAAATAATATATGAAAAAGGGTAAAAAATCTTTTACCCCCTCAATTTCGAACTATAATCATTGTGCCCCCTTTATCCTACACAATACTTTTTTTGCCCTTGAATTTTCAATTTCCTCCTCAATTTAATTCTTTTTTATTATATGATATATTTTTTATGATTTTAGCTATAACTTAAATTATGTAATACCTATTATAAATTGTAACCGAGTTCATTAAAATTATAAGTAGAATAAGTAATTAGAGTCGATCAATTAAAATTACCTTATCTTTATGATTATTATTTTAATGTAATGCATATAAAATATATATTCAAGCTATATTTTCTTAGTGACGGGTTAGAAATTCATATAAGACGATTAAAAAATACCCCAATTTTTTAAACTATTTCGGATGGAACTGAGCTAAGATAACTTGGGTGTTTTTCAATCCTCTTACATGAAAAATTTGAATTGAACTTGTGAGCTAAGAAATTAATGAACCCCATTCTCTTAGCTCATAAATTTTAATTTCTTAGTATGAAACTAGCTTCGTCGCTAATATATATTAAATATACATTATATTAAAATAACAATCATAAAGATAAGGTAATTTTAATTGATTCTGATTAGTTATAATTTTAGTGAATTTTATAATTTATACTAGATATTACATAATTTAAATTATAGTTAGAATCATAAAAAAAATATAATAGAAAAATATTGAATTGAGGAGGAAATTGAAAATTTAAAGGGCAAAATATGTATTGTATATGATAAAGGAAGAGGATTATATTATTTTGGATATCACGAGTTATTGACTATTATTTCAGAGCAAAGTCTTTCCTTATAAATAATTTATATATATATATATATATATATATATATATATATATATATTAAATTTTATATAATTTTTCGATTACTAAATATAAATAATTTTTAACGCGCACTAAAATAAAAAAATCTCTTATTTTTTGGGATCACCGCATAAGGAGAAAGGAAGAAAAAGGCCAAAAGAAAGAAGAAAAAAATTATTTAGTGCTATCCAAAATTAGGGTTTGATTAACAAAACGATTTCAATTCCGAAAAATATCTTTTTCCTCAGAAGGTATCAATTTATATCCATCCGTACGAGTGTACTATTACGGAGGTGCTATCCAAAATTAGGGTTTGTGGAACGCTAAGAATCTCGATTTTTCTATGTTTTATTGATCTAATTTTTGGAGCTAATTAATCTGATAGAGAAAAATGGTGGAGAAGAAGCTATACAAAACGAAACTATGCTTACTTTATCAAAGAGGCCGTTGTCATCGCCAGAGTTGTTCTTTCGCTCATGGCAATGCGCAGCTCCGTCGCTTCTCCGATTCCCCTGCCGCCGGTAATTTTGTTACACTCCTCCATCACCACTTGTTTAACATTTTAACCATATTTTTTTGTCATTCCATAAAGGCTCTATTTTTATCGACTATTCTGTATGTGGTTGAACAATACTCCCTCTGTCCCAATTTATCTGGTACCGTTTGATCTGGCACGGAGTTTAAGAAAGTATTTTTTTGAAACTTGTGGTTCTAAACTAGCATTCGATATTTGTATGAGTGTTAATCAACTCATTGAGGGTAAAAGGTAAATTTTGAAGTTCAATTATTTCTAAATATAGAAAGATGATATTCTTTTTGTGACAGACCAAAAAGGAAAATTTGCCACATAAATGGGACAGAGGGGGTGTTTGAGATCAAGTTGGAAGTGAGTCTTTGAAGTTGAAGAATATACTTTAAAACTAGCTTTTGCTGGTTGGTTGAAATTGGTGCTTTCTCTTGTTGATTGTGCCTACTGTTCATTAGTATTGTAGAACTGTATAAGCTTAATTTCTTTTAAGAGAAACAAGATAGATGAAAATTACATCGGACATTAGGATATTTTTCTCCCTATTCGTGTCAGTTCCCATTTTATTTGTCAATCATTTGCAGATAATTGGGAACTAGGAAAAGACTGAAATTTTTTGAAATGAATGGAAATACTTGAGTCACCTAGTAAGGGAGCAGAGACCTGTCCATATCTTGATTACAAATTCTCATTGGATGTATGTAGTTTCTTTTTTGCAGTTCTTTTTGTTTTCATTTTTATTCCGAAGCTTGTTTGGCACTTCTCTGCTAAGTGCTATGCGTTTTGGTTAACATTCAGTTTAAGAGAGCTCCGTTTGTATCTGTTTGCTCAAATTGGCAATGTTATAGAGCTGAACGGAGAAATTTCACACCTCGGGTTATTCTATTGGACAGTGAATAACTGCCTATCAACTAACAGGTTTTAGTATTTCTTATCAGAAAGGAATTTGCTGGTTGCTTTATCTTTGTGCTGCTTATGGTATTTTTCTCAGCATCTTCGTTTATCATATTGCATATTGAAGCAGCAGTGTATGATGGATCAGAATATGTTTCTCTGGGCATAATCTCTTCCATAGTTATATTTACTCATCTGCCAGCTTGATGAACCAATGAGTGCTCTATCCTAGTAAATTATTCACTCATATATTCCTTGAATATGGTGTTCCCTTCTTGTGACGTCTGTTTGAATGAATCTTCAAAGAGACCTCTTGGATGGATATTTTGGTCCAAGAAGGCTTATTATCCTATATATCATCCAGTGGCTGGTTTAATACTTGTCCATTTGATACGGCTGCAAGCAGAAATCTATAGCAATATTTTCTTACTGAGCAGATGCAAGGATGTCTACTAGCTGTTCAGTTGGTTCTATGCTATTTGAAGCTTTTCTGGATAAAAGCTCAAAAACTGGTATTCTACATATGTGCATTATATGAGAGCAGTAGTTTCTATGGCTCCTTTTGGAACTCGCGGGAAGGCCGTATAAATATTCACTGTTATGTTTCTCTTGTAGTTCGATGTAATGGTAAGATTAGCTTTTTATTGATTCTTGGCGATTTAGTTGGTGCGGATTTCATCAATGTTTTGAATCAACAACTGTCTCCAGTTTAGCTTAAAAAGTCAGTGTTCTCATTTCAGAGAGGCGGGACTTTCGCGGTCATGACTTGAGAGAGAAGCTTGATAGAAGGCGTTCTCCGGTGGGCAGATACTCCTCCGATAGAGATGCAAGAGAGAGACATGCATCCCATGGTTAGGCTTGCTTCTTTCACGATCACTTTGCTGTCATTGCTCCAATCCTTATAGACTTATCTAGTCCAGCTCATCTAAAAGTATGAGTTACGTGATTAAGGATATTCATTTCCATGGAAGTGTACTTATGTAACAGGATCATGTGAATATGTTGGCTAGATGTAACCTTTGGTTCATGGTGATTTTGGAGCTAATACATTCCTCTGGTTATCTTTCTCGGCCTTCTTTCATGGTCTGTTTCATTCATATAATATTTCCTTCCGATTTATTTTGCAGGGCGCAGTCCTACTGAGTCTCTTGGGAGGAGGAGGTAAGTGTATCAATATCTTGTGCGTACTTCATTTTAGGGCTTAGTCAGACAGGTCAATGTTGGAAAATTACATACTCAGGCTTTAGATAAAAACCTTGAACTGAATTCAGCACTCAGAAATGAGCTGGAACCTGATTGAGCTTGAATCAATTTGCTTATGATTTATGTTAGATATGGAAATCGTAATTGCTACTTAAAATGGTAAAATGGCAACTTATTCTGTGAGTCAGTTAGCTTTGTCTCGGAGGAAATGCTATAATCCAGTTTTGATAACTGTTTTCATACAGTTAATGAGATCACTGTAAAGAGACCTAAGGTTTTATTTTGTGAAGGAGAGCTCTATTAGCAGCAACGCAGAATATTTACCAGTAGAGAGGTTAATTGGATCTACCCTATTTCTTGGGATTTCTGAACCCCTTTAGAAAGCATTATTGGACAATGTGATAGTACTATTTCGTGATAAAGACGATATGCGAGTTTTCATATGATTAATCTATTTTCTTTAATCTTTCTATTATCTTGACCTGAAACTTTGTCTATAATCATAATGTCTGACTAATTCTAGAAAATTGGTTTACTGCAGTGATAGAAAGCGGAAGATGAAACATCATTCGGATGGTCAAAGTGATTTGTCTGGAAGTTTGAACATGTCGGCTGAGACAGGAGATCATGTGAAGGAGAAAAAACATTTATCTTCCAGTTCCGAAGATGTCCTTCAGGTACAGGGAGTAGATAACTCTAGTTCGCGAATAGCAGATTTGATCAGCCCTTTCTTTTCTATGCTCTTTTGGTGGGCTCTGTTTTATGCTTTTGATATTTGTATCTGATATATATTTTGTTGTGATTTCTATCTGTTTTTCATGTTGCAGCTTAGGCAGTTGCAATCCGAAATCGATATGTTGGATGACCAAAAACGCGAACTGGAGGTTGGTTTCATTTTTCTTGTCCAATCGAAGTATGAAATACTTATACCTATTTTGTTAATGAATAGTAGTATCACAGCTCAGATGTAACATGTGTCTAAGCATGTACATGTTTGTGTCTCTATGGATAAAATATCTATATGTTTTCTCCTTTACACGTGTATCGCAAAGGTAAGGTTAAGATAATGAAGTAAGTGATTTTACCATCCATGTACCGGGCTATACTGATATTTCCTTGTTGCTTTGGTCTCGAAGAATGAAATGTCAAATGTTAACGAGAAGTGGGACTCTTTAATCGGAAGAACTTTAATAAAATTTGATGATCTTATGGAAATAAGTTCTAATAGACTACTGCTAAACTTGTATCTCATTCTTTTTTTGGGTTATTAGTCTTGGTATCTATTTTCACTTCTTTAGAGTTTGGAACTATGAACATTAGGTAGGGCAGTTTTAGCTCTTATTTTCTTGCGGGCAAAGAAACCCGATGTCAAATAGAGGGTTTGTTAGTAAAGTTGGTTGTTATATCATATATTAGCTGCTTAAAATGAAAGAGAAGGGTACAGCTGCCAAAGAACACCTTGACAATCTAGCATGACCCTCTTGGCTTTTGGTTTGTTTTTCCTTCTTATATAAGCTATCTTCTCTTTCTCAACCTTCAATCTTTTGTTCTAACTTATAGCAGTGATATAGATATTAGGAAAGACTTCCTCTTCTATCTTTATACTCATTTGTCATCAGCTACATGTAGAGGCTCTCATTGCCGTTTACTTGCTATATTTCCATATTCCACTCTTCTTTCTTCAACAGACTATTCTACTTTCTTTCTCAGTGCCCATCCCCTATTCTTTAACACATTCTTTTGTTCCTTGCTCTAATATATCAAGTTTATCATCAACACTTTTCTATTTTGGTTGGAACATGGAAGATGTACCTTGAAAAGACAACTCGTCAGGCAGACAGTCTAGCTTCAAAAATTCAGGACCTTGAGATGGAACTTGTCAAGGAAAAGGAGGAATGTAAAAGGTTGTTATCTGTTATAATGCATTTCAAAATATTTTCACTTGAGTCTGGATGTACCTTTTCCTCATGTCTGCCCAATCCCTGGCTTTTCCCCCCAGGATTACTTCGAAGATCAAGAAGTTCGTGGAAGCATACAGCAATCGCTTACGGTTAGAAGGTGAACTAAAAAGGTATTTTAATGATCTTTCTCCTATCGACTCTCTCTGCACCTCCACTTCAGATTCTTGTCATCTCATATGTTAGGTCTGTTTCTGTTTCTTTCGCTTTCTACAAACACTCAGTGGAGATAGTGCAATTGTAGGTCAGAAGCTCAGCTTCAAAAGCTCGCTAATAAACTCAGCTCAGATTTGGTCGGGCCCGGTGCAAGTGAAGAGGATTCGGCCATCAATATGAGTGATGGAGGGATGGCTGGTAATCATTTTAGCTCATTGGATGAGCCGCAGAAGAATACTTCACCCACCAAGAAAAGGCCGAGAATTCATCGTGAAGCTGATGAAACCTCAAATCAAGGTAATAAATGGCAATTTATGATACATTAAGTGTGTAAAGCCTAAACGAAAAAGTTGCAAATAGGATGGTAAAATTATATTCATGATCCAATACAATATGAGAATGTAGTTTTGCTATGCAGAACAACAAAATTAAATATATGGGTTAAACTTGTCCACCGATAAATTAAGTTATAGCTTTGTTACACAATTTAAAGAAGGGAGATTAAAGTAGTACTTCTACCAAAAGGAGACAATATATCTCTTTTTCCCCAGAGCTGAGGAAATGTCAATAGCTCATATTATGAGAATAAAGAGCACGCGCCCAAAATCTATAGGCAAAACAACTGGAAGAATAGATCATCTTGATTTTTCCAGGAAGATGATACCAATTTGCAGACGAAGGAAAAGTGTTTATGGAGGCACAGTTGAGATTAGAAGTTGAAGACACCCATTGTAAAACAATCACTAACAAGAACTCCATGAAGGTATTATAAATGGATTTCGACTTCCTATGGAGTTGAACAATGATTAGTTGTTACCTTGTCTTTGACCATGCTTAACACTCCAGCATCTTCCAAAGCCACCAAGACGTTATTCTGCAAATATTCGATCATTTCATGAACACGTATGCAAGAAAAAGAAGTTTGTTGATATACACATGCAGATTACTCATAGACAATGAATGGGTGCTAAGAAATGAATTGCACACCAAATTTGAGAACTTCAAGAATATAAGAACTCCCAAGACCCCACCTTGTGGGATTACACTGGGTAGTTGTTGTTGTTAAGAATATAAGAACTAGTAGGCAAAACCAGGCATTACGAAGTGAGAAGTCCAAAGGAAAACTCAAACATGGTCATTGTATCTCAAAGCTTGGCTCTTGCTCAGGAGTTTAGTTTGACTTCTACCAAAGAAAGCTTTAAATTATGCAGATTAGCAAGTAAAAATATAGCACTAAACAAGTAAATGAAGAATTTTGGTTAATGTGTGATGATTGCTGAATGTGATATCAGTTTTCCGGAAAAAACAAAAGAAGAGAGTAGTGAATAGCTCAGGGAATGACATTCCACTTGACTGAACTATTAAGTAAAAGGTATACTACCGAAGTTGAGCTTATCCGTGATTCTTAGAAATTAAGCAAGTGTAATCGGTGCCTAAAGCAACATATTGGCAACTCGAATTTTGGAGTGACCTATACTAGGCATCAAAGAGACTAATTCGTCTTTTTAGATTTTAAATTTAGCGATCAGTTCAAAGAGCGAGTTTTATTTGGTATACAAAGCAATCAACGATGTCAGCCTTTCCCCTTTTTTTTTGATGACCAGATGTCAGCCTTTCCCTTATGCATTTTGAAAGATGCATCAAATGTCATTCTGCCACCCATAATTCTTTCTGAATCACGCAATAAGGATATAAAATAATTAAAGGGACTGGATCAGTAGCAATTACTAATCGGCATACAGATGTAATATAACAGAGTGAGCAGTGCACTAACTTCACTTTCATCATCAAGTACTCTCTCCATAAGATAAAGGTCACAAAATTTGGTGATTTCAAGCAACACTTCCAGAACGGAGGATCGGATAGTTGCTTGTTTCTGCAAAGGACAAAGTATAAACATTGTCAACTGCATGTTGGCAACTGATGCACTATCAACAAATGAAATAATAATAATAACCTGTAGTTCCTCTGGGCTAGTTTCCTCCAGGATTACTCCAAGCAACCGACATGTTACCTGTACAGTGAAACAATATCCAGATTTTCTAAGTTATTTGTGCTGCTATGATAAAAAGATAAAAAGAAGGCATAAATGGACTTAAACAATGAAAAGCAGAATCGGGAAAGCTTGACCCCTGATAAGATTTGGTCGAGTAGCAGATGCTTTTTTAAATTGAGGTAGAGACAACCATCATGCTCTCAAATAATTCTCGTTGTGGTTATCAATAAATTACTTGCATTATTTTAACTAGGTTCCAATAACGTTACCAATTAAAGGATAAGATTGGTAAAACACGCCATTATGCACATTGCGCGTGCTAGGGTAGGCTTCAACACAGACTTAGTTAAGAACAAGAAACAACAAAAGCAAAGAGTCCATATAATATGACATCGTTATTGTTGTTACATTTACATTAGGCGCGGGCGATGTTGTCCACTTAACATTCCGTTATCCATAATGATATGACTTGTTGTGACCCAGTTGATACAAAAGTTTCTGTTTTTACAAGGAGAGAAACTGAAAAGATAGGTGGAACTCTCACTAGTCACAGCCACTAAATTAAAAGTATAGTTTTGGTACTTTGCATATACTGTATTTGCCTTACATGTCAAAAGTCTCATTTAATTTCTTAAACTTCAGGCCCAACAAAACACCTTCACATAAAATGAGACGAAGTATAAAGCTATGCCTCCAACTAATTATGAAGGCGTCCAATCTGTTCAACCTTCCATGCTTCAAGGCACAAAAATTTGACGGAACGAAGCCCTTTATTCAATAACTAATTTAACCAATTTGTAAACAAATCAAAAACTATCTCAAGAATTTAAGCAACCATTTGAATAACATTTGGAAATAGTTTGCGAAAACTTTAGATGCGTTTGAGTGGTTCTTTTGTGTTTTGTGAGAGAAGAGTTTATTGAAAGCATATTGTAAAAACACACTTCAATTACAACTTCAAAGAAACAGTATTGCAAAGACTGTTTGCAAACAGAACCTGAATATATTTGAAAAAAACAACAATTTGATCTTTACTTCTAATTTTCCGGCATGTTCTAGGAAAAAAAATCATGGCACCTAAGAGAATGGGAAATTTCGAATTTAGACAAACAAATTCCACCCATGATCTCAAAATATTCTTAGATTAATATTATGTATGTTAGACATCAAATATTTACTTGGCATCCATGAGCCTTGGGGATGGTGGAAGAAGAATATGTTAAATAAATAGCAACAAAAGAACATTAAGAGATACCTTCCTCCCCTCACTCAGTCTCTGCCTAACTATTAGCCCGAGTGTTGGCTGCAAAGCAATTAGTAGAAGATCAGTTATCCACCAATTATATTTGGATAATCCAAATTAAGGGAGTAGGGCCCGAAGGATAATCTCTTTCTACCTTTACTGGCTGAAAGAACTCATCAATAACATTTTGTGTACTTGAATCCTCTGAAGAAGTGCTAACTCCTGAAGTTGCTACATTTGCACTTAAATGACTGTTTACACCAGAACTACCAGGTGTAACAGCTTGTCGCTTAGGACGCCTCCTCTGTGGTCCACTAGGCGACCTCAATATTCTCCATGTAAAAACTATTGCAAATGCAAGACCTGCTATAGCTCCTACAGATCTCGAATCCTGCATTTACATCAAATAGCTGTTACCATCTAAGAGAAGGTAGTACAACATCTAAAACATCTTTACAAAATCTAAAACATCTTTCTTTGGATTGCCATAAAAATAAAAGCGATTATAGCACTACTTCTTGTATAAAAGAACGATTATATCTGCAAACAATTAGATAAATGGCAGTTTATTGGTTGTGGATTGCACAAATTGCTCATTCAACGTATGTTTCCTTCCTCAACTTTGTAAGTGGTGGAAAAGATTCAGGCATCACACTTTAGAAGCCCTGAAACTCTAAGTTGTGCAGTCATCCAATTTACACTCTGCTACTGCTCAGGCAGTGTGGTGGGTGTCTTAAAATTATGGAATATACTGGGCTAATGCCAAAGTCAATGATTTTCAGAAAATTCGACCCAAACTGATAAAAAAAGGTATCATTATGTTGTCAAAGTTAAATGCACAGAAAAAAATTAATATTTGATGGAACTTTAACCACTTAGAGGAATTAAACAGCGGATGTTAGTGAAGAAATAATGAGGAAAGAAAAGATTTATATAGGTAAAACAAGAAAAATAAGTACAAAATGAAACTACAATTATATGGAGAAATGAACTAAAAAACAACAACTACTACTACTATGTCTCAATCTCAAACAAGTTAGAGTCGGCTATATGAATCCTCATTAACCATGTTCCCAAGTTAAATCTATCTCAAGCCAACATTACAGAAAATAAAAATAAAACTGAAACTATAATTTCTCTTTATTGCATACTGATATAAGATTCTCTAATAGGGCAAAAAGATTCCTAGAATGCATATGAGCTAAAGTACACGTATTATCATGATTAAAATATATTTCTAACTACTAGATACCACCTATAGAGCTCTTCGTCCTCCAATGTGCCCTATCTTTCACCAAGTCTGCATTGATTCCAAGAGAATTTAGGTTTTCTACGATCACTTCTTCCCATGTGAGTTTAGGCTTACCTCGTCCCCTTTTAACACCTTCACTAACCATGATTTCGCATCCAAGGACCAAAGCATTTAGATGTTCACGCTAGATATGACCAAGCTATCTCAAGCGACCTTCTCTCATTTATACTTAATATGTGCTATTTTGCACCTTCTAGCGAATGTTGTGATTTTTAACCTTGACTAATTTATACGAGCGCATGACCACCTTAGCATCCGTATCTCTGCAATACTCATCTTGTGGATGTGTTGGACTTTAGCAGCCCAACATTCACCAAATATAACATTGCTGGTGTTATAACTATTCTATAAAGCTTACCTTTCATTTTGGTAGACATTTTCCAATCACAACACCCCAATAGGACTTTTCCATTTCAACCATCCAATTTTGCTTCTATGTTTAATAGCTTCATCTATCATTTCAGTTTTTTGAATTATACGCCTAGATATCTGAATTATTACACATTTAGGCATCATAATCCCATCTAATCTCACATGAACTTCATTCTTTTTATGCTGACTAATTTACGGTGCATATAATTCAATCAATCTTCTTTTTTCATAAAACCCTTTCTCTAAAGTGTTTCTCTATAAATCGAGCTTCTGGTTAGATCACCCATAACTATTATAAAAGAGTACGGGCTCACTCTGATTATGGGCTGATATCTTCTTTCATTTCGTAACATATGCATCTTTTTTATGCTTTTTTGTTAATAATATTCCACTTTCTTCAAAAAAACTGTATGGACTTATTGTCAGATCCCTAGTGTAAATCCTCGATTATGGGAAACTTTTTATCTCATACAACTGCTCTTACACTAGTAATAACTCATTCATACATGTCTTTTATGATATTTATCTATTTAGCATCAAGTCTTTTCTTCTCCAACACCCACCAAAAGACCCTTCCTGTATTGCATCCGCTTTCTCCAGCTCAATAAACACCTTGTGTAGATCTTTCTTCCTTCGCAATAAAATTCTATCAATCTTCTTAGCAAGCAGATTCTCGGTCAATTTTGTAATTTTCCTATGTTTACAATCTATCACTCTTTCCCAAAGTTTTATCGTATGACTCATAAGTTCAATCATCAATGCCGCAATAGTTTGTACAATTTTGAATATTTCCTTTGTTCTCCCCTCTACAATTCCAAGTGAACGACAAGTTCTTGACATAGTTAATTCTTTTGTTTTATGTTTCTACTGATATTTAACCTAAATGGGTCTTTTAGGTCCAATTCCACCAATTTTTGTCCTGACAATTAGCATACTCATTGGTCCCTCTCTGCCAGCACTAAATCATCACCTAAACAAGCTGAATCTGGGGCTTACTTTCAGGGTTTAAGTATGCCTCATTCGAGCTTTTCATAACACTGATTATTATTGAATTATTCAGTAAAACTATCCAACTTCTCCAATTTAACACAGTGAAACTATCTGAATCCTCACAAATAAGTTATATGCACTAACAACGCATAGGTATCATAGGCGTAATTTGATTCACCTGATTGTGTAAATACTTTTTTCACCGGCAGTGCATAGAATTCCTTAATTAAACAAAAAAGAAGGCAAAAACAAATTCGAAAGAGATAGAATATAACCAGGTTTTGGAAGAGATTAGAAACTTTGAGGGTGAGAAAAGTCCCAAATCTTTTCATGAGCTGGAAGAAATCGTCCTTGGAATTATCGGCCATAACTTCCTGAAGACTTCAAAATTGATATAGAATTCAATGATTCGACGTGGTAGTGAGTTGGTTTTGCGGAGAAGCTGAACGACTGATCAAGCTCTAGGGATCATCTTCATTGCTCTCCACTGTTGCAGAATATTCTAGATTGATAGAAAGTAGAAATGGATCTTGCAGAGGAAGCTTCTATTGAAGAAGTAGAAAACAGAGAAATGTAGGAAAGGGGTTTATTTTTTTGGATAGTTATATGTTTCGAGTTACAAGTTAAAGTCCATTATCAAACAGTCTACTGAACAATCCTTTTTTTTTTTTGGGCTAATTAATCAACAATCTTTTATAAACTAGTGTACCCAAATCTCCCCGAAAAGTCCTCTAGAACTAGAACTGAGAAGTAAACTAAGTACCCCTATCTAATAGTATGATGGAAACTGGGACCCCATGCAACCGTATAAACTCCCGAATAAAAATCTCTACTAACCGCTCTAAAGAATAGGTAGTACACATCAGAATAAAGTGCGCGGACTTGGTCAGCCGATCCACAATCACCCAAATCAAATCAAACTTTCTCGCTGTTCGAGGGAGACCACTCACAAAATCCATAGTAATCCTCTCCCACTTCCACTCGGGGAATATCCATGCACTGAAGTACTAGGGTCTATCACAAGAATATTTTTTTTTATTGGGGCGATAGCTCTGAAAAGACAAATTGCCAATCTTTTCTTTCATCTCGGGAGAAATACGATCGGGAGGAGCTAATTCAAACCCCTCCGGTAAAATAAGAACAGCCCCCACGTTCAACCCCCCCCCTTACCATGCAGTCATAAAATAAACCTAATTCTATTGAGTTGATTCCATCTCCTTGACTTTGTTCACATTCAATAGCAGCTTGTTGGTGTCCTTTCAGGTTAGGAACTCCTGCAATAGGCAGCTAGCGTATTGGAAAAAGGCTACTCTCATCCCTCTCCTGAGGTAGCTACTTTTTTTTCGTGCTTCTTAAGTCGATGTTGACCTATATATAAGTCAGATGTTGGAAAGGGAAGCCCCCATAATATAAGCACTCTTTCAGTCAAGTAATGCCTTTAGAGCCTATAGTATAGCTGAGTAGTTAAGTACACCTCCGGTGCTGGTAAGGCCCGGACCGTAGTCGTCCGTCTCCGGTTTGTCGGCCGATAAGACCTCTGATGCTCATACTTGACTTGCTGACATTTAAGACACCGAGCTACATAACTCACAATATCCTTCTTCGTTCTCCTCCACCAGTAATGCTGTCTCAAATCCTGATACATATTCGTGGCACCTGGATGAATAGAATATCGCGAGCTGTGGGCCTCCTCCAATATCAACTCTCGAAGCCCATCCACATTGGGCATGCAAATCCGACCCTGCATCCTCAACACACCATCACCATCACCATCTATAGTCACATCCCTGGAATCATTATGCTGAAATCTGTCCTTAAGGACAAACAAATATAGATCATCATACTGGTGCTCTCTAATGCGGTCATACAAGGAAGACCGAGAAACTCCACAAGCCAACACCTGACTAGGCTCTGAAATATCTAGCCTCACCATCCGATTGGCCAAAGTCTGGACATCAACTACAAAGGGCCTCTCCCCAACTAGAATGTACGCCAAACTACCCATACTCATCACGTATTGGCTCAAAGCATCGGCCACTACATTCGCCTTCCCCGGATGATACAATATGGTAATGTCATAATCCTTGAGCAACTCAAGCCATCTACGCTGCCTCAAATTAAGATCCTTCTATTTGAACAAATGTTGAAGGCTGCGATGATCGGTATATACCTCACAAGATACGCCATATAAGTAGTGCCTCCAAATCTTCAAAGCATGAACTATAATAGCTAACTCCAAATCTTGTACGGGGTAGTTCTTCTCATGAGGCTTCAATTGACGAGAAGCATATGTAATAACTCTACCCTCCTGCATCAACACACATCCAATCCCAACTCTCGAAGCATCATAATACACGGTGTAAGAACCTAAAGCTGATGGCATAACTAACACCGGAGTTGTGGTCAAAGCTGTCTTGAGCTTCTAAAAGCTCTCATCGCACTCGTTCGACCATATAAATGGTGCACCCTTCTGCGTTAACTTGGTCAAAGATGAAGCAATAGATGAAAAACCCTGGACGAACAGATGATAATACCTTGCCAAACCGAGGAAACTCCGAATCTTCGTGGATGAGGATGGTCTAGGCCAACTCTGCATTGCCTCTATTTTCTTTGGGTCAACCTGATCATTAAATACCACGTGTCCCAAAAAAGCCACAGACCCAAGCCAGAACTCGCACTTGGAGAACTTTTCGTAAAGCTTCTCCTCCCTCAATCTCTGTAATGCTATTCTCAAATGCTGAGCATGCTCCTCCTGGCTATGCGAGTACACCGGGATTTCATCAATAAAAACAATCACAAATGAATCCAGATACGGTCGAAACACGCTGTTCATCAGATGCATGAATGCGACTGGGGCATTAGTCATCCCAAAAGACATAAACTAGAAACTCATAATGCCCATATCTCATCTTGAAAACTGTCTTCAATATAAGAATCTCTAATCTTCAACTGGTGATAGCCTGAACGGAGATCAATCTTTGAGAATACCCATGCTCCCTGGAGCTGATCAAATAAATCAACAGTGGATACTTGTTCTTCACTGTCACCTTGTTCAACTGCCTATATGTCACACCTCTTTTTTACGCACCCGCAAGGATGCAAAGAGTTTTTCCAATTAAAGGACAATCGAGATGGGATTTATTTTAATTATTTCAGAGTCGCCACTTGGGAGATTTACGGTGTCCCAAGTCACCGGTTAAATCCCGAATCGAGGAAAAGAATGACTCTATTTAACAGTCCGCGAACCAGAAATCCGGATAAGGAATTCTGTTAACCCGGGAGAAGGTATTAGGCATTCCCGAATTCCGTGGTTCTAGCACGGTCGCTTAACTGTCATATTCGGCTTATTTATCTGATTTTTACAATTATATACTTAATGCAAATTAATATCCCTTTACCGCTTTTATTATTATTATTATTTACGAAAGAGAATGTTGCCTAAAAATATGTTTCGAATCACGTCACATGAAATGCACCCGGATCCTCGACACATTCTTATTCAACATTTTTGGGATTTGGATTTGGGCCGCATGAAATGCACGCCCGTATTTAAGAAGGTAAAATTATTAAAATACGCGCCTAGAGCGATTACTTATTTACATTTTTGAGAAGGCCAGGAAATTCGCTAAGAAACGGCACATCTCGAAATCTAAATATTTTACATATACATTTATGAGGGCCCCGCGATTTGTATAATTTTGTTAGGCGAGGCATATCTCTAATTCTAATTTAAAAGCAAACTACATTCCGCTATATTTATTTAAGAGTTAATTCAAGATTATTTAAAACATGTTGCAAGCCACACTACATGAAATGCACTTGTGGTTCACGACACGCTTTATTTAACCTTGTTCAAAATTGGAGTCGGGTCACATGAAATGCACCCCCGATTCCTTTAATCTAATTACGTCGTTCGGTTAAAGAATAATGAACCAATTTCCGTCACAACAACAAAGAGAATAAACATTTGTATAACTAATAATAAAGTAAAACTACTACAAAGTCATGTTCGTTCCCAAAGATTGCACCACCTTAAAACTCCAACATAATGAACCATCATCACTCATAACAACCGATTCAAGTTCATGAACTACACTAAGTTTCTCATTCCAACTATTAAGGACATAAACAGTAACATTAAATAATTACAAACAAATATTACCAACCTGAGCTTTATTTAAAATAACATGATTCATATGTATTAAATCTGGATGAATGAGCAAATCAACATAACCACACCAAGCAAAAGGTGAGCTCAAACATGAATCCATTAAAACAAACCGCGAGACCAAGTTAACTAGGACTACCTAATGAAATATAAACAGAGCAACAGCTGAACCAAAACCATTCAATAAACTAGCAAAACGGAGTAAGAGAAACCGAGGGACCGAACCTTAAAAATGGATCAGCACATTACTCATGAGGCGACTTTGAACTCAAACACGATACCCATTGACGGAGGCCTCGAACGGCAACCTACGGACAGTACCCGAACCGGAAACCATTGGATGACGACCTCGACGTAGCTTGTGCCAGTAGCTTTTTCCGGCGTGAGGGGTTTTGGATTGTGAAGATGGAAGAAAAGAGCAGGGGTCGTTTGGCGTGTGGTCTAGACGGAAAGGGTTCTCTGCCAAAAATTCAAAATCTCCTGCCTTTGCTGCCGTTTTTTCGTTCCTTTTTGCTCCCTGTCCTGTCCGTTCTCTCCTCTTTATGAAGAGGAGAATGTCTCTTCTTTCTTTTGCTCACCGTTTTTTCAATCTCTTTTTTTCTTATTTTTTTTTTTTTGCCGTCTGCCTGTTTTCTCTTCTTTTCTTTTGAGTTCTTAGCCTCTCTTTTTGTTTTTGCCTCTTTCCTTTCCTTTTCTTTTGCCGTCCAGAGACCATCCTCCATGAAGACCCCCCCCCTTTTCATTTAAAAGCCCGTCCTTTGTCCATTGTCAGCACCCTTTTTTAATTTTTTTTTTAAAGTAGTGTGCATGTGTGCATGTGTGCATGTGTGTGCATTTTCCCCTCCCCATTATGCCGTGTCCCCTTATTGTCTTTTTTGTCTTTTCTTTTTTTTGTTTTTTATTCTTTTTTCATTTTTTAATCATTCTCCCATCCCTCCCCCTTAATGTAGTGTCGGGTTATTACGGGCTATGTCCGAAAATTATAAAACCGGGTAGTTTGAACCCGAATATTATTCTTCGCCCGGAACCGAGAATGACGTTATTTAATTAATCCTAGGTAACCAAAATAACTATAAGACTAATAATTAAAACAAAGTTAATTTTTTTTTTTATATTTTTCAAGATTAAAGTTACCACCAAATACTAATTATATTATTTTTTTGTTTTGTAATTTTCGTTTTTAATAAAAAAAATAAAAATATAAAGTACTATTTTTTGTATTTTTCAAGTTTAAAATGACTACGAAACATTAATAAAACCATATTTTTGTTATTTTTCATTTTGAGGTAAAAATAAAGTAAAAGAGTCAAATTTAGCTAAAGTAGCTATATTAAAACTAAACTAAATATTTTACGCTTAAAATATAGAAAATCTCGGGGAGGGTCAAAAATCACGTGTTTACAGCTGCCCCTCTTTGACTGAAAACACAAAGAGTTTTCAGACAAAGAACGACTAGACAAGTGTTTTTGACCCGACCCTTATTCGGAGGGACTAAACTAAAAGAAGAGGAATGTGACCGAGCCCTTGTATCTGAGCTGCCTACATATCCTTGGCTATAAAGGAATCAGGCCACGTGTAGTTCGAAAGTGAATGAGGAAGGGGTAACCGAGGTGGAGAGCCAGTCGAGGTGTTGTTTCGTCGAGGTTCCGTCCCATCGAAGTTCCGGTCCGTGGTCCTGCTATTACATCAAAAAATATGAAAACATGAGAAAGACTAACTAAGCCTATCAGCTACTAGTTACAAAATTCATATCTATAAGTCTTCTGAAGCTTGATCTTGAGTATTGGTTGGTGCTTCACGCGGACTCTAAATTTGAACCTTGATACTTGCTAGTTGTAGGTACTAGTTCAATCTTCTTCAACTTTCTGGATCTGAACCAGGTATGCAGTGCTTGTGACCTCGGCCATGTCTTGAGCACACCACATCTTTCATCAACTTCTGCACTTAGATTAACTCCTTGCCCCTTTTTTTCATTATGACTAACTTCTGTTGATCATCTCGGACTGTTGGCTCGCATTCTGGTTGCAAGCTTCTTTTGTTGCTATCTTGCATTGCACTCCGAAGTGAATTCCCTTACTTGTGATCTTCGAGCTATTCTCCTTCGAAGTCTGAAGCTATCTTTTCTGATCCTTGTTGCCTTCCTTCTGATTCATGCTGGGGATTCCCGTTACACTCTACCGCTTTCCCCAACCAACTTCAACAATTAAATCGCCACTCCATTCTCCAGGCGGGCTCCCTGACTTCAACTACTACTTCAAAATAAAATCGCCACTCCATTCTCCAGGCGGGCTCCCTGACTTCAACTACTACTTCAAAATAAAATCGCCACTTCCTCTCTTCAGGCGGGCTCCTGACTTCAACAACAACTCTGAAAATAACTCGCCATTCCTCTCTTCAGGCGGGCTCCTGACTTCAACATCTTTTGAAAATAAATCGCCATTGCTCTCTTCAAGCGGGCTCCTGACTTCAATCATCAACTCCGAAAATTAAACGCCATTCCTCTCTTCAGGCGGGCTCCTGACTTCAACAACATCTTTTGAAAATAAATTGCCATTCCTCTCTTCAGGCGGGCTCCTGACTTCAACAACATCTTTTGAAAATAAATCGCCATTCCTCTCTTCAGGCGGGCTCCCGACTTCAACAACATCTTTTGAAAATAAATCGCCATTCCTCTCTTCAGGCGGGCTCCTGACTTCAACAACATCTTTTTGAAAATAAATCGCCATTCCTCTCTTCAGGCGGGCTCCTGACTTCAATCATCAACTCTAAAAATTAAGCGCCATTCCTCTCTTTAGGCGGGCTCCTGACTTCAACATCTTTTGAAAATAAATCGCCATTCCTCTCTTCAGGCGGGCTCCTGACTTCAACAACATCTTTTGAAAATAAATTGCCATTCCTCTCTTCAGGCGGGCTCCTGACTTCAACCATTAACATCTTTTGAAAATAAATTGCCATTCCTCTCTTCAGGCGGGCTCCTGACTTCAACCATTAACTCTGAAAATTAAACGCCATTCCTCTCTTCAGGCGGGCTCCTGACTTCAACCATTAACATCTTTTGAAAATAAATTGCCATTCCTCTCTTCAGGCGGGCTCCTGACTTCAATCATCAACTTAGAAAATAAAACGCCATTCCTCTCTTCAGGCGGGCTCCTGACTTCAACAACATCTTTTGAAAAATAAATCGCCATTCCTCTCTTCAGGCGGGCTCCTGACTTCAACAACATCTTACTAACTCCATCCCATCCATGTCGCCTTCCTTTGCTTCCCGCACCACTTTCTTCTTCCTGCATCGCTTCTTGGGCCATCCTTTCTTCCGAATTACCTTGTTTTGGAATTGCTTTCCTCCCGGGTTGTGTTATTTTTCTCTTGACTGCTGGGGATGTCTTTGGAACTAATTACTTACCTGCTGGGGTAATGCTGCCGGGGAAAATCTTCTTTATTTCCTCCTTTTCTACTTCCTTCAGAACCTTTATTCTCTCTCGAGATCGCTGGGGATTGAAGTGTCATCAGCTGGGGGCTCCTGACTTCGATCCTTCTTCCTCTTTCTAAACCTCCTTCGGGGCTCGCGCTTCGCTCCCTTGAAAAACTTGTAGGATATAATGTTGCCGGTGAAATCTCGAAATCAATGTTTCATTTTCCGAGGACTGCTGAGGGTGATACCGGCTTCTTGCCTTTCTGAACGCAAGCTTCCTCGTCTTGTCCTGTCTGTCGGGGGTATAATTTCATCTATCACAGCTTGTTGTTTTCTTTCTTTCAAATCTGCTGGGATAACCGGGTTCAAAGATCATTTCCTCGCATTATCTAGCTTCTTTCCCTAACCAAGTATTTGGTTTCGAGAAAATTTTCGCAACAGGAGAAAATTTTCTGCCCCAGTTTGAGAATCTTCTTCGTGGCATGCTTTGCTGCTGACAACCCCTTTTTTCCCTGTTTCAAATCAAAGAAAAATTGGTTAGTTTTAAAATGTGGTGGCTGGTTGTGGTGCTCCTGCTGGGGATTGTTCTCCTCCTCTTTCCCTGCTCTGTGTTTCATTATCAGAACTTGCTGGGGATGTTATTATTTGATGATACTCATGCTGGGGATGGGTTTTTCCATTTATCCCTTCCCCGTTCTGTGTTTCTCAACTTGCTGGGGGTTATTTTGTTGAAGATGAGATTTCCTTTCTTCCTTTACCACTCCGTGTTGTCCGACCACCTCGGAACTTGCTGAAGATAACACTGCCGGTAGATTTTCATTTCCTCAAAATTGGTGTTTCACTCTTCTTGAAGGTTGTTGAGGATGACACTAGTTCGAAGACCATTTCCCTTAAGACTTTCCTTCTTCCCCAAGTGGGTATTGACTTCCAGAAAATTTTCAAACTGAAAAGAAAATTTTCTGCCCCAGTTTAATAATCTTCTTTGCACCATACTTCTTTGTCGTCAATGGCATTTCCTTGCCTTGCATAATAATTGGACAATTGGTGGCAAGTTTTGAAGTCATTTCTCACTATGTTTTGACTAGACTGGCTTTGATGGAGAGTTTTGACAAAGGGAGAAAGATAAAAAAGAAACAACAAATAGAAGACAAGGGAGGACTGACTCTCTAACCAGAAACAACTATAAAAACTTATCAAACGCGGATACCAACTCTACTAGTCATGACATGCACATATGGCCTATCCTCCGTCGTTAATTGCCTTTCACGATTTCTGTCTCGTGATTTCCATCCGATTATCACCTTTATTCGACTTGTAGTGCCCGAAGGGTTTTTACTTTCAAGCCTCTCTCATTTTGATTTTCTCTTAGCTTTCGTCGCCTTACGGTGCCCGTGAAGGTTTTCACCGGTAAGACTCTCTCATTTACTTTTAGCTGGGGATTGGGGCGTCACTGCTAAGACTCTCTCGTATTTCCTTTCTGCTGGGAATCAGAGTCTTTTCTGCTGGGAATCAACGTGTCATATTCTGATGAGACTCTCGTGTTTGTTTGACTTGGCCTATTTTGAAGACTGATCGGAAGGTCTTTCTTTGGACCGTAATGTGGGATTTGGATAGGGCTAGAAAGAAAGGGTATCGAAGGCTCAAAACAAAATCAATTTTGGGTTCAAAAATTTACAACCTTCGGACCTACATTTATTTACAATAAACACAATCTTTCTTTGCCCCAGTTTTATACTTGGGGATTTTTATTTCTTTATTTACACTATGACCGAGCTGTGAAGCGCCTACGTATCCTCTTTAAGGAATCAGGTCAAACGTAGTTCCCAATTCCTCTTTTTCAAATTTTTTTCATCATTTTTTCATTTTTTTCTTTTCGTTCCTTTTTGGTTGTTTTTGTTTTTCTCTTTTTCTTTCTTTATCTTCCTCATTTGTGTTTCTAATTTTGGTACCGATTCCTGAAGGAGGGGTATGAAAGAAATCAAAATAAGGCTCGAAGGGTTAACGAAGGATAAAGTGTTTAGATAGCAGAACAAAATGCCTTCGTCATTCCAATCTTCAAAACATGCCAAGTGTAAACAACACAATTAACATTCGTCATATCTTTAAAGCACAGTTGGACAACACTCTCATTTTCATTATCGTGAATGACCCCACGTCGATTTGGCCAGCTTGCCTTTAACTGTTTCCTTTTTAGTTGCCCCGGTTTCACATGACTCGGGATCCAAATAATCTCAAATTGTTTTTATTTCCTTTAAATGACCCGATCATCTTCCAATTGCTTCATGATTAACTTTTAGAATTAAGCCACAATGATGTGTGCGCATGTCATGTCACTAGATTCGGCGTTTGAGCACAAGACAAATCTAAAGGGTAAACAGAACTAAACAGATAAAATGACCGGAAGAACAAAAGACCGAAAGCTTCATTAAACTAATGACGAAATGGTTCAACGACAAAACAAGCAAAACAAACCAGAGTACAGCCCTGAAACAAAACTGGGCAAGACCAAAGCGAACTTCTAGGACAAAAAAGGAAGGACAAGAAGGTTTGACCCCAAGACAAAATCGGACAACAAAAATGACCACAAAAACGAACCACCAAAGCTCCATCTAGCTGACCGAAAGATGGAGTATCTTCCCAATTTCCAAGCACAACATTTTAGCCACTAAGTTCCGCATCAATATTGCCAAGGCTGCCAACTGCTTCAACATTTTTAGCTCCAGTCGGTACACCCCCCAGGGGATTTGCGTGCCCCATGTCATCATCATCGACCACAATCAACCACCCTTTCTGAATCATTCTTTCTATTTCCTTTTTCAAGGTACGGCAACTCTCAATATCGTGCCCTCTGACATTGGAATGGTATGCACATCGTGCAGTAGGATCGAAGCTTCTTGCACGTGGATCGGGAGTGTATTCGGGGAGCGGCGTAATCAGGCCGACATGTTTTAACTTTTCAAACAGACTTGCATAGGATTCTCCGATAGGGTGAGCGCCTTTTCTCGCTTCAGCGCAACCTTTCCTCCCTAAACGCCTTATTTGGCTTGAAACCAACCCGGGGGGTTTCCGGTATGTTCGCGGGCTGGTAAGCCTTTTGTGGAGCTGGGTACCCGGAAGGTGAAGTACGATTTTGGTTGTCCCGGGGAGAGTAGTGGTGTTGGGGACGGGAGTAGCGTTGTGAAAACATAGTTGGGGGACGAGTAATTGAGTTACTCGAATGGCTGGAGAAGTTGTGATAGGCGGGTATATATGGAGAGTGCGGGAGATCATCTGGCATCGGGTTCATGGTACGGGTAAGGACAGAGTCCAAGAAGCTAGGTGGTGGCGGAGGTGGTGCTTTTCCATCCATCCACGCCCGATACATATCAGCCACGTGTTGTCTCAATATCTTGACCTCCTCTACTAACCCGTGGTTCCGTTCAACCAGCTGTTGTCGGGTATCGGTATCAACCCACTCAGTCTTGAGATTATCTGCCATTGTCCTCTGACTTTGTCTTATAGGGAAGAGTTATTTTAGAACCACAACCAACCACCTTTCTGAAAATGGACACAACAAAACGAAGCCAGCATGTCAGCATTAAGGTGTCCCGCTTATTGATCATTTTTCTTTTTTTTCTATCTTTTTTTTTTTTTTTTTTTTTACAGCCTTTCGACATTTCCGTGAGGGAATATTTTCAGGCTGTGTCCAAAAATTATTTATAAAGATTCAAAGTGGCTATTTTTGCAAAAACAGCCTTCCGGCGTCCTTTCGGAACATTCGGCCATTTGCAAAAACGGCATCACTTTGATTTTATTGACAAAATTAAACACACATTTTTTTTTGATTTTTTTAAAAGGGGTGGTTGGACCCGATGAGGGTTGCCTACGTATCCCACCTAATGGCGAGAATCAAACCTGCGTAGTTCGGTCAAACAAACTACATCTTTAAAGGAAACAAACTATTTATTATTTTTTCGCACATTTTTTTTTTTAGCTTAAAACAAAAAATTTTTTTTTCTTTTTTTTTTTTTAGTAAAAAAAAACAAACTATTTTGAAATCACATATTTTTTATTTTACAACAAACGTTTTTTTTCTTTTTAAGTAAAAAAACAAACTATTTTGAAACTATTTTTTTTTATTTTGATCAAACATTTTTTTTTTATTTTACAACAAACATTTTTTTTTTCTTTTTAAGTAAGTAAAAAAAACAAACTATTTTGAGACTATTTTTTTCATTTTCCTCAATATAAAAAAACGGTTAGCCTGCAAGTCTGAAGCAAATATATGCATAAAACAAACAGGATGCAGCAGGATGGTCTTTTCATTTCAGGTTACCTGTCCTAGACGGACCCAACCCCTGTGTTGAGTCCCCTAAGTCAAATGCAACATGATGCAAATAAACGTTCCTACTAGGGATCCGGCATGAAGCTTTGTTATTCTAGGTTTAAAAACCTGGGTTTATTGTTCTAGACCTGGCTTACCCGAGCGGACAACTCGAGCCGAGGAGGAGGCAGCAACCCGGGAATACAGAAGCTTCACCGGTTTTGCAACTTATCCAAACCTCGTTCTAAGGCGGGAATTAGACACTATACAGAAAAGAAGTCACACGAAGTGCACCCTTCTTCATGATTTAGAAGACTCAGAGAGGAGATTGGTTTCGGCACAATTTATATGTACAGTTCAAAAAAATATCAAAGCGATAAAAATATCATTTTGCACATTAATACAAACATATAATAAAATCAGATAATAAATAAGCCAAATACAACAATTATTCCAAGCTCGAATTCTTAAACCCTGAACCAGTGGTTCTGGGTTTATCGTCCCCAGCAGAGTCGCCAGAGCTGTCACACCTCTTTTTTACGCACCCGCAAGGATGCAAAGAGTTTTTCCAATTAAAGGACAATCGAGACGGGATTTATTTAATTATTTCAGAGTCGCCACTTGGGAGATTTATGGTGTCCCAAGTCACCGGTTAAATCCCGAATCGAGGAAAAGAATGACTCTATTTAACGGTCCGCGAACCAGAAATCCGGATAAGGAATTCTATTAACCCGGGAGAAGGTATTAGGCATTCCCGAATTCCGTGGTTCTAGCACGGTCGCTCAACTGTCATATTCGGCTTATTTATCTGATTTTTACAATTATATACTTAATGCAAATTAATATCCCTTTACCGCTTTTATTATTATTATTATTTACGAAAGAGAATGTTGCCTAAAAATATGTTTCGAATCACGTCACATGAAATGCCCCCGGATCCTCGACACATTCTTATTCAACATTTTGGGATTTGGATTTGGGCCGCATGAAATGCGCGCCCCTATTTAAGAAGGTAAAATTATTAAAATACGCGCCTAGAGCGATTACTTATTTACATTTTTGAGAAGGCCAGGAAATTCGCTAAGAAACGGCACATCTCGAAATCTAGATATTTTACATATACATTTATGAGGGCCCCGCGATTTGTATAATTTTGTTAGGCGAGGCATATCTCTAATTCTAATTTAAAAGCAAACTACATTCCGCTATATTTATTTAAGAGTTAATTCAAGATTATTTAAAACATGTTGCAAGCCACACTACATGAAATGCACTTGTGGTTCACGACACGCTTTATTTAACCTTGTTCAAAATTGGAGTCGGGTCACATAAAATGCACCCCCGATTCCTTTAATCTAATTACGTCGTTCGGTTAAAGAATAATGAACCAATTTCCGTCACAACAACAAAGAGAATAAACATTTGTATAACTAATAATAAAGTAAAACTACTACAAAGTCATGTTCGTTCCCAAAGATTGCACCACCTTAAAACTCCAACATAATGAACCATCATCACTCATTACAACCGATTCAAGTTCATGAACTACACTAAGTTTCTCATTCCAACTATTAAGGACATAAACAGTAACATTAAATAATTACAAACAAATATTACCAACCTGAGCTTTATTTAAAATAACATGATTCATATGTATTAAATCTGGATGAATGAGCAAATCAACATAACCACACCAAGCAAAAGGTGAGCTCAAACATGAATCCATTAAAACAAACCGCGAGACCAAGTTAACTAGGACTACCTAATGAAATATAAACAGAGCAACAGCTGAACCAAAACCATTCAATAAACTAGCAAAACGGAGTAAGAGAAACCGAGGGACCGAACCTTAAAAATGGATCAGCACATTACTCATGAGGCGACTTTGAACTCAAACACGATACCCATTGACGGAGGCCTCGAACGGCAACCTACGGACAGTACCCGAACCGGAAACCATTGGATGACGACCTCGACGTAGCTTGTGCCAGTAGCTTTTTCCGGCGTGAGGGGTTTTGGATTGTGAAGATGGAAGAAAAGAGCAGGGGTCGTTTGGCGTGTGGTCTAGACGGAAAGGGTTCTCTGCCAAAAATTCAAAATCTCCTGCCTTTGCTGCCGTTTTTTCGTTCCTTTTTGCCCCCTGTCCTGTCCGTTCTCTCCTCTTTATGAAGAGGAGAATGTCTCTTCTTTCTTTTGCTCACCGTTTTTTTCAATCTCTTTTTTTCTTATTTTTTTTTTTTTGCCGTCTGCCTGTTTTCTCTTCTTTTCTTTTGAGTTCTTAGCCTCTCTTTTTGTTTTTGCCTCTTTCCTTTCCTTTTCTTTTGCCGTCCAGAGACCATCCTCCATGAAGACCCCCCCCTTTTCATTTAAAAGCCCGTCCTTTGTCCATTGTCAGCACCCTTTTTTAATTTTTTTTTTAAAGTAGTGTGCATGTGTGCATGTGTGTGCATTTTCCCCTCCCCATTATGCCGTGTCCCCTTATTGTCTTTTTTGTCTTTTCTTTTTTTTGTTTTTTATTCTTTTTTCATTTTTTAATCATTCTCCCATCCCTCCCCCTTAATGTAGTGTCGGGTTATTACGGGCTATGTCCGAAAATTATAAAACCGGGTAGTTTGAACCCGAATATTATTCTTCGCCCGGAACCGAGAATGGCGTTATTTAATTAATCCTAGGTAACCAAAATAACTATAAGACTAATAATTAAAACAAAGTTAATTTTTTTTTTATATTTTTCAAGATTAAAGTTACCACCAAATACTAATTATATTATTTTTTTGTTTTGTAATTTTCGTTTTTAATAAAAAAATAAAAATATAAAGTACTATTTTTTGTATTTTTCAAGTTTAAAATGACTACGAAACATTAATAAAACCATATTTTTGTTATTTTTCATTTTGAGGTAAAAATAAAGTAAAAGAGTCAAATTTAGCTAAAGTAGCTATATTAAAACTAAACTAAATATTTTACGCTTAAAATATAGAAAATCTCGGGGAGAGTCAAAAATCACGTGTTTACACTATAGTCAATGCACATTCTTATTGTGCCATCTTTCTTCTTCACAAATAAGAGCGGTGCACCCCACGGTGACACACTCAGAAGAATGAACCCCTTATCTAGGAGTTCCTAAAGTTGCTCCTTCAATTCCTTTAACTCATATGGTGGCATACAATAGGGAGGAATAGAGATGGGCTGAGTGCCCGACACCAGATCAATACCGAAATCAATGTTCCTGTCTGGCGGCATGCCCTTTAGGTCTACTAGAAACACATCTGGGAAATCCCTCACAACGGGCGCAGAATCAAAGACTAGGAGTCTTATATCCAACATCTCTTACAAAATCCAAGTACGATAAACAACCCTTCCCAACCATTTGATGGGCCTTAAGGAAAGAGATCACCCTGTTGGGAACATAATTGGTCATACCTCGCCACTAAATCCTCGGAAAACCCGGAATAGCCAACGTAACTGTCTTGGCATGACAATCCAGAATAGTATGGTACGGAGATAGCCAATCCATACCCAAAATCACATCAAAATCTACCATGCCCAACAACAACAAGTCAACTCAGGTCTCTAGATCCCCAATAGTCACTAGACAAGATCGATATACATGATCCACAATAATAGTATCACCCACCAGGGTAGATACATGCACAGGCAAGGCAAGACAACCACGGGTTGCACCCAGATATTGGGCAAAATATGAAGACACATAAGAGTATGTAGACCCGGGATCAAATAAAATAGAAGCATCATTGTGGCAGACTGAAATAATACTTGTGATATCAACATCTGATGCAATGGCATACCTCATATCTGGGATAGCATAAAATCGAGCCTGACCACCACCAGATCAAGCTCCACCCCTAGATCGACCTCTAGTTGTCTTGCCCCCACCCCTACCTCACTGGGATGGTGCTGAAGTAGATGGAGTATAGGAGGAGGGCTGATCCCTCTACTGAAACCGACCACCACGAAGCCGAGGACACTGTATCCTCATGTGGCCAAACTTACCGCACTCGTAGGAACTAACCGGTGCTAGAGGAGGGGACTGAAGGGAACCTCACACTGCAAATGAACCCTGGGCTGAAGAGGCACGAGTAAATCTCTGATATGGAAGGGCACTAAGTGAAGACTGGCCCTGCTGAAATCCACGACGACCATGGACTAAAGAAGCCCCACTGTACTCTAGACGACCTGACTGAGGAGGCCTGAAGGAACAAACTCCGCCACACTGGAACCAGCCCCTAGACGAAGCACCAATAAAGCTACCTGAACCTTGTCACACCTCCTTTTTGGCGCACATGATACATAAATGTAAAATGTGCCACTGTTTAATACTACACCCCGAGAAGGGGTATAATAATAATCAGTGAAGGAGTTTTTCCACTTAAAGGACAGTCGGAACGGGATTAATTTATTTAATTATTCAGAGTCGCCACTTGGGAAAATAATGGTGTACCAAGTCACCGGTTTAATCCCGAACCGAGGAAATTTATGACTCTGTATTACAGTCTGCGAAACTAGAAACCTGGATAAGGAATTCTGTTAACCCGGGAGAAGGTGTTAGGCACTCCCGGATTCCGTGGTTTTAGCACGGTCGCTCAACTGCAATTTTTGTTTTTATCTGATTTCTTTATATATTTTAATTAGGTGCTTTTAATGTTCCTCTTTTCAATTTTAGAAGAATTGCGACGTCACGAAAACACATTTCGAGTCACACCGCAACTAGTACGCCTGTGACTTTAATGTATTTCAGTTTCGCCGAGAGTAAGATTTAGGTCACATAAATGCGCACCCGTAATTAGAAAAGTATTTTATTAAAGTCGTGCCTAAAGATTCTACGTCTTTGTTAATTTTGGAAAGACCGTGAAATTCTCTAAACGGTCTTCCGAGTCTAAAATTTATTACCAATTATTTGAGGGCCCCGTGATTTGCGTGTTATTTGGCGAGGCTCGTCCTATTTATTATTTAAAGGCCACTTAAACCGCTTTTATTATTTATTATTTTTAAAGAGAATTGCAACGTCGTAAAAAAAAAGCATCTCAAACCACGTCACAATCAATGTACTCGTGATTATCGACACATTTTGACTTCGTTGAGATTTAGACTTGGGTCACATAAATGTACACCCGAGTTTAAGAAGGTAATATCGTTAAAATAACATGCCTAAAGCAACTACGCGTTAGCAACTTTGCGAGGGCCATGAAATTTGCTGAATGGCACGCCTCGCATTACTAAATATTACATTAAACATGCAAATATTACAATGATGAACACACTGCTACTCAAAAAACGAAAAATAATCCTCTAGTTAGCAAAAATTCCTAAAAAAGTAATGGTGAACAATAATAAACTATCATTCTTTAAGGAAATAGCACATATTATTAATTTAAGTGTACATTAGAAAATGACAAAGTGTACACTTTCATAATACACTCATTCAATCAGAACCAAACATAAAACGTCAAAGTAAAACAAATACTAACGCTATTGCTCTTTCTTCTAATCAGCGTCTCACTAACGATATTAACAGTGGAAAGGAAGTAGAATATTTGAATGGAAACAAACATCTATTATTGCCATCTATGCGATGGAATTCTGTACATAGCTCCCAGCATTTGACTAGTTTTCATTTTATTATAATAGCATATAAAGAACTAGTTCAGACCAAAGAAATCAGATTTGGAGAATCAGACAACTAAATATTAACTTCAAAAATACATCATAACAATTATATCCACATAAACATATGTAAAACGAAATTCATCTTAGCAACATACAAATGATAGGATTAGAGAAAATGAACCTTTAGTTTATACGGATTGAATGAAGCAGCAACTACAATCGGGCATCGACAAGGGGAAACCCGAACGAAACTAGCAACCAACAAACGACAAACTTGACTAGGTCACGAACGGACTCCAAACTGAAACTTCAAAACATGAAACTGTTTCGTTGCTCAAGCTAAGATTAGGGTGAGAATGGAGAAGAAGAAACTTAAGGTGTTCTCATGGCTGAAGCAATGTCAAAGGAGAAGAAGAGCAGCGATGGCCATGGTGCTCGAGAGGTCCAAAAATGGCTGTTCCGGTGAGCTGAAGAAGAAGGAGATGGCGTCGAAAGGGTTCTGGACGATGCTTGGTTGCTGGTCGAGGGGTGGTTGGAGGACGATGAAGAGGCTGGTGGTCCCTTTTTTGGGGGTGGTCAGGGGTGATGGGTTTTTGTAGGGTTCGTTTTTTGCTTCCGTTGGAGAAGATAAAGCTACAGTTGTCTGTCTCTCCTCCTTAACGTTTTTCTTTGCTTCTCCTTTTAATTCTCTTCCTTTCCCTTCCTTTTCAGATTTGTTTTCTATATTGTCCTTTTTTTATTTTATTTTTTTGTTTTTAACTAATCTTCCAAAAAATATTAACCTCCCTTTTAACCCCACTAATCCATGTTTTCCTCCTTAATTTTAGCAAAGATGTCTCCCATGTGTGTCCCCACCTGTGGTGAGTTCGGATTATTATGGGCTAGATCCGAAAATCTAAAACCGAGTAGTTTAAACCCGAATATTATTCTATGTCCGGAATCGAGAATAGGAACACGATTTTATTTGATCAATCCTATCTAAGCAAAAAATAACTATTAAAATAGGATCGACAATTAAAATAAAACTATTTTTATATTTTTCAAAATTAAATTAACTAAAAAAAATATTAATGATATATTTTTTTTTAATTTTCGTTTTTTATATAAAAATAAAATATAGAGTATTATTTTTTTATATTTTTTCAATTTAAAATGACTTCAAAACATTAATAAAACTATATTTTTGTTATTTTTCATTTTAAGGTAAAAACAAAGTGAAAGAGTGAAAATTAGCTAAGATAACTATATTAGGCCTAAACTAAATATTTTACGCTAAAAATATAAAAAATCTCGGGTAGGGGCAAAATCACGCACCTCTTTGACTGAAAACACAAAGAGTTTTCAGACAAAGAACGACTAGACAAGTGTTTTGACCCGACCCTTATTTAGAGAGACTAAACTAAAAAGAAGAGGGTGTGACCGAGCCCTTGTATCTGAGCTGCCTACATATCCTTAGCTATAAAGGAATCAGGCCACGTGTAGTTCAGAAGTGAGTAAGAATATGGAGTAACCGAGGTGGAGAGCCAGTCGAGGTGCCGTTCCGTCGAGGTTCCGTTCCATCAAAGTTCCGGTCCGTGGTCCTGCTATTACATCAAAAATCAAAACATGAAAAAGACTAACTAAGCCTATCAGCTATGTTGCGACCAAAACACTCACGCAAGTGTACGCGATCGACAAGTAATATAGTAGTGAGTAGAGTATCGTTCCCACAAGAAATTTTGATTAACTTATTGACTGATTTAGACTAATTTAGTTATCAACTCAAGCTAGACTATCACAAAATATATCTAAAAATTCTCAATAATTCAAGATAAAATTACTACACCAATTACAATTTATGTTTATAACAATTTGGACAAATATATTCCAGGGCCATGGACTTGCTAGTAATCATGCTATTTTTCTACTTATAATTGATCTAATTAATTATCCGGGTTGTTGATTATAAGGTTAATAATATTCATAAGAATCTTTCGATTTCTTATGAATCTATCCAAGTTAAATTAATATCTATATTTCTATGATATTAATATTAACAAGAATGCATTACAAACTCTTATTATTCAACCAAACAAGGCAATTAAGTATATGTCTATCTTAATTGCGAATACTTCACCCGATGCCCGGGATTCAAAACTTGTTCTATTTGATTTTATTTGCAACCAAGAATTTCCTTTGTCAAGTTTAATTCAAAGTTCATAGATAATATTTCACTGTTAGCTACGCAGTAAAATAATTAAGATCAAAATCAAATAAACAACCCATATCAATAACTTCTATAAAATCAATCCAAGCTTTAAATAACAAGATCAACTAACATCCATGACCCTAGAATACTAGAGAGTTTAGCTACTCATATTCATACTAAAATCAATAATATTGATGTCTAAAATACTACAAAGAAGAATACAAGATGAAAGTTTAGATGAACTCTTTTATTTGATGCACTTCAAAGCTTTGATCTTCAATTCCTTGTTTTGCGCCAAGAAGACTTCAATGGCTTCTCTTGAAAATGTTCTCTCTAGGATGAATAGTGTAAATCCACAATAATACCATGATAAAATCTGATCCCCTCCATTATGCATATTATCTTTGTTTTATCCCATAGTGGAATCCACCCTTAGTTGACAAAATAGTAACTCCATAATGAATTTCCGGAAATGGACTAGCGCGGGCAAGCTTATGCCCGCGCTAGTGTGTAATATTTGGTCCGGATTTTTGGACTAGCGCGGGCAAGCTTAAGGCCACGCTAATGCCCGCGCTAGTGAGGCTTGATCTCTTTTGTCTTCTTTTGCTCAATTTTCCATATTGTTTACCATCATATATACTCATATGCACAATTAACTCCTGTGAAAAAGTAAAATTACATTTAGAGCTAATTTTATCTTAATTATAATCATATGACAGTAATTTCTTGTTAATTTAGAACATATATATATAGGCTATATTACATAATTTAGCCCATTATCAACACCCCACACTTAATCTATTGCTAGTCCTCGAGCAATCACACTAAACTTATAAAAGATTCATCACTAAACCTTTATACCTTAATGTATGACACCTAAAACAAAACTCATACACTACACCTAGGAATATAACATTCTAGTTTCTGGACTAACTTTCAAGTGCTATACAATATTTACACTTCTTTGAAATAATCTCTATAAAGATTAAGATTTGCTTATCTGTCACAAGTCATATGCCCTCACAATTTTATCAACATTACATATGTCAATATGTACAAAAGAATTCCCTAATTATTTACAAAAAGACAATTTCACTCACACTCACAAAAGAAGTCACATGCATGCAAATGGTACCATAAGCTTGCCCTTAATGTAAATCTCTACTAATACAGGCTTGTTCGATCAAAAATCAATTAGGACTTTTTCTTCTGGTTGTAATGTGGGTTAAGGTGCTGGTAAGATTTATTTTGGGATTAGTGACTAGCACTCCTAAGCACTTTAACACATTACTCAATCATTTTGAGAGCAAATTCTCTAATCTTAATAACAATTGCATCAATCAATCAATTCACTCCTAGCAGTTTTTTTTTTTTTTTTTTTTTCTTTCTCACTTTTATTGGTTCCATTCATAAACCACCCCACACTTAGTTCCTTTGCACTTCTTTTAGCGCTCATTTTACAATTAAAGTGTTGTAAGAGGTTAAAGGGTTCAAAATATCAATTAAGAATAAAAATGGTATAGGCTTGTAATGTGGTTACAAAAAAAAAATTCAAGGCTAGATATGGTTAACTAGGGATAAATTTTATTTGATTTGAGCAATTGAGTTCAAAAAAAAAATCAAGGAAAGCCTAACATCATATTTTAAAATCAAATGTCACCTTAAATTTCGCTTCAATTCACATACTAGGCAAGTTCTAGTTACACACTTACACTACATGGACTATGCATTTAGCACAAATTCTCACCACACATGGCATATGACTCATTAAGATTAACTAATCAAAATTCTCTATTATGAATATCCCTTTCAGTAGTAAACATGCAATTTAGGCACTATCAGTCAATTTCCTTTACAACTAAAATATTACATCCTAGGATAAGGTGTATTAGCAAAAAGGTTTTTCTTTCATTTCATAACTTGTAATTCCTTATTTTACTACACAAAGTATAATTTAAAAACTAACTATGCCCGGTTCAAAATAAGCCCTTGGAAAAGAACCGTGACTCAAAGAAAAACCAAGGGGGATTTATTATCCACTCAAAATATTTTATATTATCTACTCTAGATAACACAAACATATACTTTTAAATCACAAAACATTACTAAAAAAATTCAAAGCTTCAATCCAAAACAATACTAATAGTAACAATACTAGTGTTCTAACAAGCTAAGCAATACTAATATTTCAACAATATGAAACTAGCTAATATAATCCGCAATACCAAACACAAAACAAAACATAGAATTGTTGCAAAAGGGGCTCCTCCACCCCACACTTAAAATTGAAGACATGTCCCCATGTCTTCCTTTAAAAGTTTAAGTCAAAAAATACTTCCCCGAAGTTTCACTCTTGATCGGAGACTGAGTTTGCATCAACATTGCAAGCCCTTCCCAAAGCTCGTAGCCATCCCATTATCTTCTTTTCGGACTTCTTCTGTTGATTTTGCAACTGCCCAACACTTCCTGCCAAATCATTTACTGAAGTCTTCATTTCTGCAATTTCGAGCTCCATGCGGTCTAGGCGTTGTCCTCTAGTGGCCCTAGACGGGCCAGCAACATCAGAAACATGTGGGTCGACACGCTGAGCTTCATCTCCCATTTCAACATCCGTTGCTGCAGCTTGTTCAGTGTCCTCATCATCATCATCACTTTCCTTCTTTCACTTTAATGATCGCATCACCAGTAGCTAGCAAAGGTCGTCCAAGAATGATTGGCACCAATTCATCTTCTTCATAATCAAGAATAATGAAATCTGCAGGAAAGATGAATTTCCCAATCTGCAACAATACATCTTCTATTACCCCTTCAGGGTGTGCTATGGACCTGTCTGCTAACTGCAACATCACAGTGGTTGGTCTAAGAGCTCCAAGACCCAATTGTTTGAACAGTGACAAGGGCATTAAATTTATGCTCGCCCCCAAGTCACAAAGAGCCCGACCTACATCGATATCCCTAATACGTACAGGAATTGTAAAACTACCGGGATCTTTAAGCTTTTGTGGAAGCTTGTTTTGTACCCCGGCAGTGCACTCTTCAGTAAGTGCGACTGTTTCATATTCAGTCAATCTCCTTTTATGAGCCACTATATCTTTGATGTATTTAGCATATTTAGGGATTTCTCGAAGTACATCAACAAGTGGAATGTTTAATTGAACTTGGCTCAACATGGACAGAAATTTACTGAACATTCTATCATCATTCTTCTTTTGCAATCTTTGGGGAAAAGGTGGGGGTGGTCTTGGAACTTCTACGGGTTCAAGACTTTCAGTAGTCTTCTTTGGATCATTTATCAATTTAGGGATCAATTCTCCCTCAGGCACAAAATTCTCTTTCTTTTTCTTTGAGATTTCCTCAAGTTCTCTCCCGCTTCTAAGTGTTATAGCACTTACCTGTGGGTTCTTTTCCGTGTCACTTGGAAGAGCTCCTGTAGGTCTAGTGTTCTGGTTCGTTGCTATCTGCCCCATCTGCCTTTCTAGATTCCTAACATCAGTTCTGAGCCGCTGATTGTCGATCAACAACTTTTTCAGCAAATCATTTGTACTTTCTTCCACCTGCTGAGGTGGTCTTTGAGGTTGATTAAAACCCCATTGCGGTCTATACTGATTGGGATTTTGCCGATTTCCTCCCCATGAGAAGTTAGGATGATTCCTCCAATTTGCATTATAGGAATTACCATACTGTGCGTGCTGATTTGCTGGGCCTCTATTTTGTTGTCCCACATAATAAAAAGATTCTGGATTCGTTGGACACATATCACTTGTATGGCTATCACCACACATTTCACAGCAAATAGCCATTTGTTGCACCTGTTGCATGGGTTGAGGTTGTTGCATTGTCATCCTTGTCATTTGGTTGGATAGCCTTGCAATTTCCGCTCTCATTGCCGATACATCATCCAGCTCAAGCACCCCTGCTGCTTTTTGTTTCATTGCCTTTCTGGAATCTCCATCACCTTGCCAATTATTATCATTAGAAGTGAATGTATTTAACAAGAGTTGGATTTCCGTGTAAGATTTTGTCATGCAACTTCCTCCACAAGCGGAATCAAGATTCATTTTTGAAGCTTCATCTAACCCATCAACAAATGTATGACCTAACACCTCATCTGTTTGACAACGATGAGGGCAGTCCCTAAGTAGCTTCTTGTATCTTTCCCAAGCTTGACGAAGTGTTTCGCCGAAGCGTTGTTCAAACCCAAGAATTTGACTCCTCAACATTTTTGTCTTTTTAGTAGGAAAGAACTTGATTAAGAACTTCCTTGCTAGATCATCCCAAGTGCGGATTGAATTTGATGGTTCTTTGTTTAACCACTCTTTAGCTTCCCCAAGCAGAGAAAAAGGAAAAAGTGTCAGCCGTACATAATCCTTGGAAACATTTGGATAATTGTAAGTATCCGTAATTTCCAAAAAATTCTGAATATGTCTTTGTGGATCTTCATGAGGTAGACCCACAAATTGCCCTGTAGACTGAATCAGCTGCACCATATATTGTTTCAACTCAAAATGCCCAGTAATATCAGGCTTCACAATAGCCTGAGTCATATTAGCCGGACCGGGTCTTGCGGCTTCAATTACCGCTCTTTCTTCATTTCCTGCCATCACTGTTGGCTGTGGTTGAATTTGAATGTTCAACTCTCCTTCCGTTTTATATTGAGCTTCCCACTCTCTCCTTGTTCTATGTATTGTTCTTTCAATTTCAGGATCAAATGGGAAGAGATTGTTTGTGCTTCTGCTCCTCCGCATTCACAAGAAGAACCTGTATAACACAAACAAATAGATGAAAATTTCTTTTTGTATTTTCTATTAACAACTACAAAATAATAAAACAATCAAGGAGCTAATTTCAAATTCCCCGGCAACGGCGCTAAAAACTTGTTGCGACCAAAACACTCACGCAAGTGTACGCGATCGACAAGTAATATAGTAGTGAGTAGAGTATCGTTCCCACAAGGAATTTTGATTAACTTATTGACTGATTTAGACTAATTTAGTTATCAACTCAAGCTAGACTATCACAAAATATATCTAAAAATTCTCAATAATTCAAGATAAAATTACTACACCAATTACAATTTATGTTTATAACAATTTGGACAAATATATTCCAGGGCCATGGACTTGCTAGTAATCATGCTATTTTTCTACTTAGAATTGATTTAATTAATTATCCGGGTTGTTGATTATAAGGTTAATAATATTCATAAGAATCTTTCGATTTCTTATGAATCTATCCAAGTTAAATTAATATCTATATTTCTATGATATTAATATTAACAAGAATGCATTTCAAACTCTTATTATTCAACCAAACAAGGCAATTAAGTATATGTCTATCTTAATTGCGAATACTTCACCCGATGCCCAGGATTCAAAACTTGTTCTATTTGATTTTATTTGCAACCAAGAATTTCATTTGTCAAGTTTAATTCAAAGTTCATAGATAATATTTCACTGTTAGCTACGCAGTAAAATAATTAAGATCAAAATCAAATAAACAACCCATATCAATAACTTCTATAAAATCAATCCAAGCTTCAAATAACAAGATCAACTAACATCCATGACCCTAGAATACTAGAGAGTTTAGCTACTCATATTCATACTAAAATCAATAATATTGATGTCTAAAATACTACAAAGAAGAATACAAGATGAAAGTTTAGATGAACTCTTTTATTTGATGCACTTGAAAGCTTTGATCTTCAATTCCTTGTTTTGCTCCAAGAAGACTTCAATGGCTTCTCTTGAAAATGTTCTCTCTAGGATGAATAGTGTAAATCCACAATAATACCATGATAAAATCTGATCCCCTCCATTATGCATATTATCTTTGTTTTATCCCATAGTGGAATCCACCCTTAGTTGACAAAATAGTAACTCCATAATGAATTTCCGGAAATGGACTAGCGCGGGCAAGCTTATGGTCGCGCTAATGCCCGCGCTAGTGTGTAATATTTGGTCCGGATTTTTGGACTAGCGCGGGCAAGCTTAAGGCCACGCTAATGCCCGCGCTAGTGAGGCTTGATCTCTTTTGTCTTCTTTTGCTCAATTTTCCATATTGTTTACCATCATATATACTCATATGCACAATTAACTCCTGTGAAACAATAAAATTACATTTAGAGCTAATTTTATCTTAATTATAATCATATGACAGTAATTTCTTGTTAATTTAGAACATATATATATAGGCTATATTACATAATTTAGCCCATTATCAAGCTACTAGTTACAAGATTCCTATCTATAAGTCTTCTGAAGCTTGATCTTGAGTATTGGTTGGTGCTTCATGCGGACTCTAAATTTGAACCTCGATACTTGCTAGTTGTAGGTGCTGCTTTTCGGATCAAGACTAGGTATGCAAATCTTGTGACCTCGGTCACGCTTTGAGCAGATTGCATCTTTCTTCCACAATTGCACTTTGGATTCACTTTTCTTTATTGTGACTAATTTCTTCCGATCATCTCAGACTATTGGCTGGCATTCTTGAGGCGGGCTTCTGCTACTTCTAACTTGGCTTGAATGCTGGGGATTTTTGTTGTAACCCTCCGCTCTCCGGGCGGGATCCTTCAACCAAAACAACCAAAACAACCAAAACAAACAAAATTTCCTACCCAGAAGATTTGTGAGTCGTTAGCAAAATTGTAAACCACTTATTCTACTGATACAATGATGAGAGTAAACTAAAGACGAGATTAGGATGTGTGTCTCCTACGAGCAAAACCAAGAACTTTGACTAGCAAATGTGTTTGTTAAAAATAAAACATGAATGAACCAGGCTTAGGAAGTGCGTCTCCTAAAGATGAATTTAAATAACCAATACTAGGAAGTGCGTCTCCTAAGGGTGAAAACTTCAGTGATTAAAACTAGGAAGTGTGTCTCCTATAAGAATGACTTGAAAGATCTTGATTAGGAAGTGTATCTCCTTGGTTGTAGGAAGTGCATCTCCTAAGGGTGAACTCAAATTTAGGAAGTGCGTCTCCTATGACTGAACTATTGATTCAGGAAGTGCGTCTCCTATGCATGAAATCTTAATTTAGAAAGTGCGTTTCCTGTGCATAAAAATAAACTTGGGAAATGCGTCTTCTATGGGTAATAATAAACTTAGGAAGTGCGTCTCCTAGGGGAAAAAATAAACTTAGGAAGTGCGTCTCTTATGGGTAAAATAAACTTAGGAAGTGCGTCTCCTAGAGGTAAAAATAGACATAGGAAGTGCGTCTCCTATGGGTAAAACATTAATGACTTTAAACTAGGAAGTGCGTCTCCTATGAGTGAAATCTTAATTCAGGAAGTGCGTCTCCTTATGCATGAAAATGAACTTAGGAAGTGCGTCTCCTATGGGTAAAAATAAACTTAGGAAGTGCGTCTCCTATGGGTAAAAATAAACTTAGGAAGTGCGTCTCCTATGGGTGAAACTTTAATGACTTTAAACTAGGAAGTGTGTCTCCTAATATTGAAATCTTAATTTAGGAAGTGCGTCTCCTATGCATGAAAATAAACTTAGGAAGTGCGTCTCCTATGGGTAAAAATAAACTTAGGAAGTGCGTCTCCTATGGGTGAAACTTTAATGACTTTAAACTAGGAAGTGCGTCTCCTAATATTGAAATCTTAATTTAGGAAGTGCGTCTCCTATGCATGAAAATAAACTTAGGAAGTGCGTCTCCTAGAGGTAAAAATAAACTTAGAAAGTGCATCTCCTATGGGTAAAACTTTAATGACTTTAAACTAGGAAGTGTGTCTCCTATGAGTGAAATCTCAATTCAGGAAGTGCGTCACCTTATGCATGAAAATGAACTTAGGAAGTGCGTCTCCTATGGGTAAAAATAAACTTAGGAAGTGCGTCTCATATGGGTAAAACTTTAATGACTTTAAACTAGGAAGTGTGTCTCCTAATATTGAAATCTTAATTTAGGAAGTGCGTCTCATATGCATGAAAATAAACTTAGGAAGTGCGTCTCCTAGAGGTAAAAATAAACTTAGGAAGTGCGTCTCCTATGAGGTAAAACTTTAATGACTTTTAAACTAGGAAGTGCGTCTCCTATGAATGAAATCTTAATTCAGGAAGTGCGTCTCCTTATGCATGAAAATGAACTTAGGAAGTGCGTCTCCTATGGGTAAAAATAAACTTAGGAAGTGCGTCTCCTACGGGTGAAGCTTGAATCTTAGGAAGTGCGTCTCCTATGGGTAGAATCTCAATGATTTAAACTGGGAAGTGCGTCTCCCTTTTCCTCCTAAACCATTTCCTTCTTCCTGAATTACCTTCTTGCAGAACTGTTTCCTTTAAAACACGTGTTGTCTTCCTTCGAATGCTGGGGATAACACTGTTGGGGAATTATTTACTTACCTGTTGGGGATAAAAAATGTTATCAGATGGGGATAATGCTGTTGAGGATAACACTGCTCGGAAATTTTTATTTCTTCAAAATTGGGTGCTTTACTCTTCTAAAGGCTGCTAGGGATGACACTGGCCTTTTGCTTTTCGGAACAAGTTTCATCCTTTTGTTCTGTCCGCTAGGGATACAACTCCTTTCATTGAAACTTGTTATTTTCTTTCTTTCCACCCTGCTGGGGATAATACAGGTTCAAGGACCACTTCCCTTAAAACTAGTGTTATCTTTCTTCTTCCCCAAATGGTTACCTGTCTTCCAGAAAACTTTCCAAATGAAAGGAAAATTTTCTGCCCCAGTTTGATAATCTTCCTTGTGGCATGCTTTTCCGCCATCAGCGCCATTTCTTTTTCCTGTTTCAAATCAAAGAAAATTTATTAGTTTAAAACCGCGGTGGTTGGTTGTGATGCTCCTGCTGGGGATGGTTCTCCTTCTCTTTCCCTACTATGCATTTTATTGTTAAAACTTGTTGGGGATGTTATTTGTCGGGGATGACATTCCTACTAGGGATAGTTTTTCCCTTTCTTGCTTCCCCGCCCTGCTTGAGGATCTTGCAGGTTTCACTAATAAACCATTTTCTTCGTTCATCCTTGTCACTGGAAATACCTTTTCTGCTGGGGTATCTCCGCTTCTTTTGTGGCATATCTAAGGAATGGGCATTTCCTCGACCTTTGAGTCTCACTGGCCTTGGCCTTGAAGGGATTAACCTTCATTTTTTGATGGAGGTATCCTCCTGCTGATCCACCCATTTGTCAATTTCCTCTTGCTGGGAAATATCCTTCTGGACACTAGCCTTGTGTTTGTTCCCTCCTGACTTATACCACTTGGGTGTACCAATCAGATTCCATCTTGCATAATTGGAAAGCTGATGGCAAATTTTGAAGTCATTTCTAATTTGTTCTGAACAAACATACTCTACTGGGGAATTTTGATGAAAGGGGAAAGATAAAAGGAAACCAATATAGAAGACAAAGAAAAGATGACTTTCTAACAAAAGAAATTATAAAATAAAACCCTATCAAACGCGGATACCGACTCTAATGGTCATGACATGCACATATAGCCTATCCTCCGTCGTCAATCGTCTTTCAAGATTTCTGTCTTGTGATTTCCATCTGACTCTTAATCTTTATTCGACTTGTAGTGCCCGAAGGGTTTTCACTATCAAGCCTCTCTCATTTCGATTTTTCTCTCAGCTTTCATCGCCTTATGGTGCCCGTGAAGGTTTTCACCGATAAGACTCTCTCATTTGTATTACTCTTCAACTGGGGATTAAGGGTGTTACCGCTAAGACTCTCTCATATTTCTTCTGCTGGAAATCAGAGTCTTTTCTTCTGAGAATCAGAGTGTTATATTCTGATAGGACTCTCTCACTCGCCTGACGTGGCATCTTTTGAAGACTGATCAGAAGGTCTTTCTGTGGACCGTAATGTGGGATTTGGATAGGGCTAGAAAGAAAGGGTATTAAAGGCTCAAATAATTTAACTTTGGGTTCACAATTTACAACCTTCGAACCCAGATTTATAAACACAATTATTTGCCCTAGTTTCTTGTTTGGGGATTTTTATTTTTATTTACACTATGAGCGAGCTGTGAAGCGCCTACGTATCCTTTTAAGGAATCAGGTCAAACGTAGTTCCCAATTCCTTGTTTTTTCAAGTTTCTCTTTTTCATTCATTTTTATTTTTCTTTTCTTTTCTTTATGTCTTTTTGTTGTTTTTTTTTTCTTTATCCCTTTCTTCTCTTGTCTTTTAAAATTTGCGTTTGTAGTCTTTGCGACTAATTCCGAAGGAGGGGTATAAAAGAAAATAAATAAGGCTCAAAAGGGTTAACGTTGGATAAAGTGTTTGGGTAGAAGAACAAAATGCCTTCGTCATTCCAATCTCCAAAACATGCCAAATGAAAACAACACAATTAATATTCGTCATATCTTTAAAGCACTGTTGGGCAACACTCTCATTTTCATTATTATGAATGACCCCATGTCAATTTGGCCAGCTTGCCTTTAACGATTTTCTTTTTACTTGCCCCAGTTTTCACATGACTCGGGCTCCAAATGATCTCAAACCATTCTTATTTCCTTTAAATGTCTCGATAACCTCCAAATGGTTTTATGATTAATATTTAAGATTAAGCCCAAACTGTGCGTGCATGTCATGTCGGTAGAATCAACGTTTGAACAAAAGATAAATCTAAAGTATAAAAAGAACTAAACAAATAAGATGACTGGATGTAACAAAAGACTGAAAGTTTCATCAGACTAATGGTGAAACGGTTCAACAATAAAACAAGCAAAGCAAACCAAAGTACAACCCTGAAACAAAACTGGACAAGACTAAGCAAATTGCTATGACAAAAATAGAAGGATAAGAGGGTTTGACCACAAGATAAAATCCGGATTACAACCCTGAAAATAATCCCGACAACAGAATGACAACAACATAAGCCACCAAGAACTCCACTCTGATTGATCAAGAGATGGAGCGTCTTTCCAACTACCAAGCACGGCATGCATCTTAGCCACTGAGTTCTGCATCTATATTGCCAAGCCCATTACCAACTTCAATATCATCAACTTCAGCCAATAAGTTCTCAAGAGGATTCACATGCTCCTCGTCACTGTCATTGATCACAATGGCCCCTTCTTGAATCAACCTTTCTACTTCCTTTTTCAAAGAACGACAATCTTCAATGCTATGCCCTTGGACGTTAGAGTGGTACATGCATCGAACATCAGGGTCAAATCCTTTTGCATATGGATCTGGAGTATAGCTAAGTAGCGGCTCAATCATGCCAGAATGCCTTAACTTTTCAAACAAGCTTGTGTAGGACTCCCCAATTGGCGTGAAACTATTTCTTTGCCTTTACTTCCGTTCCTGCCCCTGTTTTCTTAGGTTGTTGGGTGCTCGAGCATGTTGTGAAGGCAAGAGTGCATTATGTGGTGTTGGTGCTAGCCATAGGGAGTGACTTGGCGGTTGGACATATGGACGGACATTGTGCGGATGATAATATTGAGGTGAGTTATATGGAGCTCGGGGATATGTTTGGGCGTGATGGATGGAAAACTGTGGTTCTGGTGGGTAGTGGGGTTGTGGGGGTCTGGGTTGGTAGTAAGGTGAAGGACCTCCAGATCTGGGTCGAGTACCTGCTTCGACTGTTGCGACTTCTTCCCCCTTCTTCTTCCCGAGCATACCTCCAGTGCCACTCTGGAAGGCTTGAATGGTGGCCTTGATTTCCGAATAACTCATTATCTTATTGGACTTGAGTCCTTCTTCAATCAAGCCGCCCATTTTTATGACTTCATTGAAAGATTTTCCAACCGATGTCACCAGGTGACCAAAGTATGTTGGCTCTAAAGTCTGCAAAAGGTAATCCACCATTTCACTTTCCTTCATTGGAGGATCTACCCTTGCTGCCTGTTCCCTCCAACGGAACCCAAATTCCCTGAAGCTCTCTCCAGGCTTTTTCTCCAGGTTTAACAATGTGAGACGGTCAGGGACGATCTCAAGATTATATTGGAAATGAGCGGCAATGCTTGAGCCAGGTCATCCCAGGTGTACCACCTGCTGGGATCCTGCCTTGTATACCATTCCAGCGTAGACCCGCTTAAACTCTGATCAAAATAGGCTATCAACAACTCATTTTTCCCACCTGCCCCTCTTATCTTGCTACAAAACCCTCGCAGATGTGCCATTGGATCACCATGTCCCTCATATAGATCAAACTTTGGCATTTTGAATCCCGCCGGCAATTGAACATCAGGGAAAGGACACAGATCTTTGTGGCCACACTGACTTGACTGCCCAACCCATGCATATTCTTAAAGGACTACTCCAGGCTTCTCACTTTACGAAGCATTTCATCCTGCTCCGAACTCTTAGTCGGCCTCTCAGTTTCTGTCGGGATCTCAAAGTGGGGATTATAAGAACGTGGCTCAGGTGCTTTGAATGTCGGTTCAGGGGGGAAATGTTGGTATTCGTGAGCCTGAAACATCGGCTCATTGGCAGATCTTTGTAACGTGGCTGGTGGGGGTGCCACGAAAATGGGAACATTTGGTGGGGGAAGGCTCTGATTGGGTGGCAGAGCTGGGGGATCATACGGATTTCTTCCCTGATAGTAGTGGTGACCAGGGAAGCTTATCGAAGGTCCGTGAGGAGGGTATTCCGAAGTTTGTACCGGTGGGAGAGTAGGAGTAGTGGGAAGGGATGGTATCTGTTGCACCCTAGCCCATGCTAGGTGTGAGCACGTGATTTTTGCCTTACTTGAGAAGTACTCCCAGAAAATTCAAAAATAAAAATAGTTTCGTGTTGGGCATGATTTTTGTGATTTTTATCTTTTTGTGTGCACGTTTATTTATTTTAATTAAAAATACAAAAAATATATGCTAGGTTCTGCATTTTTAGTGTTTGATATCGAAGTCATGTGATTTACATTTTAGGTGATATGTAATTATGTACGTTAATTGTAGTAAAAAATAGCGGTGTTATAGGTTAGTATATATACATATGTGTGTATATATATATATATATATGTGTATATATACATATATATATATATATATATATACACATACACATATAGTACATCATGAAGATCCGATCTGGGCCAAAACTTAGTCTAAAAACCAGGCCCAAACGAATTTCCTCTAATCCAGCCCAAATACCCGTCCAAGCTTCAGCCTGTGTAGCGCTTGATCTGGACCGTTGGATTTTATTATCCAACGGCCCAGATTAATCCTTTAATTCCAAAATACATTCAGCGTATGACTTGACCAAACGACACCGTTTGGGTTAAGTGAGAAGATCCTGATCGTTGATCAAGTTTGATCCAACGATCAGGATTTAACTTCTCAAATCATATATAAACTCATTTCCATACCCCGCCCCCCCCAAGCCAGACCCCCCCCTCTCCTCTCCCTGCATCTCCCTCAGAAGCTCTCAAAGACCCGGCGTAACGCCGCCCTCCTCCGCCGTGCCCCGCCTGCCGGAAATCGCCTCACGGCGGTTCCGGTAGGCCAATGGCCACCAAACCAATGCCAAAATCTTCCCATCACCTCCCCCATCACGAATCTGGCCTCCGCTAACCTCGAATCACTCCGGAGCTCCTCGAATCTTCATTTGAAGATTCGAGTCAAACTCGAACCAATGCCAAATCACCCCAAACTCACCCCAAACCCTCGCATGGCCTCCCTCGTACCCCCGCCGGCTTTCGTTTACCTCGAATCTAACCAGAAATGCAAAAGCCCCAAATCCGAGCCCAAGAACCCTAGAATTCCAAGATTAGGGATTTTGTCCGCGTTTAAGAATTTGGAGTCAATAGGCTCTAATTGGAGTGTTTTTCGTTCGAAAAACACTTCAATTAAAGCGTGTTCACTTCAAAAATGCAATCTCAAGGCCGTGGAAGCCCGAGTTTGTTCGAGTTCGGATTGTCTTCATTAGGTATTTCAATTTTCTTCTGTTTTTAGTTATTGTTGTGTTCTCTGTTTGGTTTAGCCGTTAGTTGTTCCTTTTTGTGCTTAAATTTTATTTTTGTTTCTTTTGTGAGAGGTCTGTCCTTCTACCCCTTAAGACCCTTATTTGGTCATTCTCATTTTGTTTGTTGTTGGAAAATGTTAGTTATAGAATGAGTAGTCGTCTCGATCAATATTGTCAAGCGTTTAATTCTGCATTTTTCTTGCTTACCTGAAATGGTTGAATCACTGATTCGACGATTGAATTGTTACCAATTGTACTTGTTGTATGCTGTGATCGATTCAACAAATGTCGTCGAATACTTAGTTTCAATTGTTGCCGAGATTTTTTTTTTATTCACTGTTTCATCGGCTAAAATTGTTATCACTGTGATGTGTTGTAACTGATTAGATCTTACTATACTAGATGATGTTACCATTGGGTTTGCTGGCTGTGGGATTCTGGAGTTTAGTATTAGGGTTGAATAAATCCATTTGTTTAATCCCTCACCCATAAGATGGCCTAGTGGAGCCTGCTATTACAGCAGGGCACTCCACCAAGTTCTGCCTTTCATACTTAGTTTACTAAAGTCCACACCTAGACATTTATTAGTGCTGAAACAGAGGGAGCAGTAGGATGGGCAGGGCCTTAGTTTAATTTACTGGCTATCCAAAGTAGAAGGGATTTGGCTATAAATATAGGATGAGTAGAACATAACTAGGGGACTGAAAAAGAAAAAACAGAATACCTGGAGAGCAGATAGAGGTGATAACTAGAGTAACTGGAGAGAAATATAGGCAGCAAGAATACCTTTTGATACACAGATACAAAGATACAAAAAGAGGCTACTGTTTCATTGGCTTCTGGACTGTTTCGTGTGTTTCGATCCAGTGGTTGAGTATTTGGTCGCTGGTTTGTTGTTGTTCTTGTGTTATTGGTAGTGCTGGGCCACTGTTTAGCTGTGTTGAGTGTATGCTGTTGCTGTGTTGATTGACTGTGCTGGCTTGGTCTAGTGTTGCTGCTGTCGTGTTCATTTGGTGCTACTGGTCTATTGTTGCTGTTTGATCCAGTGTGGTTGTTGTTGGTCGTGTGGTTTTTGTTGCTGTTGGGTCTGTTTGTTGCTGCTTGGTCCAACATTGGGCTGGTTCAGTGTTGTTGAGGCTGGTCCAGTATTGTTCTTCTGTGGTTATCTGTTGCTGTGCTACTTGGCTGCAATTGCTATTGTATTGCTGGTCTATTGGGTGTTGTTTGTTGATCGACCACTGTTTTGCCTCTTGTGGTCTGCTCTTGGGGATTTTGTTTGGCTATCACTGTTCCATTGCTGGTCCATTGGTTGTTACTGGTTGTTGTTGCTATTGGTCTATTTGATTGCATGCCATTGGTTGTTGTGGCTGTTTGGTATATTGAGTTGCTGTTGGTTTGCTGGTTGTTACTGGTTTACTGTTGCTGTTACTATTCCTGTTACCGTTGCTGGATTGCCATTGCTCACTCTTCCTTGTTCTTCCGTATTCCAGGTACACATCTCTGTTATTGTAGTTCCTTGGTTCGAAAAGAATGAAGTTTGAAGCTTATGCATAAAGTCTATTGAAACATGTAGTCGTCCAAAGTCTTATGCTTGATTACGTTCTGTTACTGTCTAATTAAATTTGTATTGCTAGTTTTGTTATGGAAAATGTAGCTAGACCAAAGATACACTATCATTAGATATGCACGTAAACTCGAATTAGTCTGTTGTATCTCTGTTCAATCTTCTCTACTCATGCGTGTAATCTCCAAATTTGTTAAATGATAGACCTTATGTTAAAAGCAAGATCAGCTAGGGAGTTGTTACTCAACGGCATGACGTAATTAGATTAAAAAGAGTCGGGGGTGCATTTCATGTGACCCGACCCCAATTTTGGGCAAGAGTAAACAAAGCGTGTCAGGAACCACAGGCGCATTTCATGTGGTGTGGTTCGTAGCAAGTTTTAAATAATTTGGAATCAACTTTTAAGTAAGATACAGTGGGATGTAGTTCGCTTTATATTTGAATCAAAGGTGCGCCTCGCCCAATAATTACACTAATCACATAGCCGTCATAAATGTACATATAAAATACTTAGATTTTGAGACGCGTCGTTTCTTAACGGATATTACGCCTTTCTCAACAGTGTAAATAAGTAGTCGATCCGGGCGCATATTTTAGTTCTACCCTTTAAATACAGGTGTGCATTTCATGCGACCCAAATCCAAGCCCCGAAATGTTGAATAAGAATATGTCGAGGATCCGGGTGCATTTCATGTGACGTGATTCGAAAGCATATTTTTAAGCAACTTTCCCTTTCGTAAAACACAACCAATAATAAAAGCGGTAAAGGGATATTAACTTGCACTAAGTACGTAATTGTAAAAAGCAGATAGACAAGCCAAACACGACAGTTGAGCGACCGTGCTAGAACCACGGAATTCGGGAATGCCTAATACCTTCTCCCGGGTTAACAGAATTCCTTATCCGGATTTCTGGTTCGCGGACTGTTAAATAGAGTCATTCTTTTCCTCGATTCGGGATTTAACCGGTGACTTGGGACACCATAAATCTCCCAAGTGGCGACTCTGAAATAATTAAAATAAATCCCATCTCGATTGTCCTTTAATTGGAAAACTCTTTGCATCCTCGCGGTGCGTAAAAAAGAGGCGTGACAGCTCTGGCGACTCTGCTGGGGATTTCTTTAGAATTCGAGCTCGAATAACTGTTGTATTTGGCATATTTTATTATCTGATTCGTTTACATGTTGGCATCAATGTGCAAATGTTGTTTTTACTGCTTTGATATTTTGTGAACCGTACATATAAATTGTGCCGGAACCAATCTCCTCTCTGAGTCTTCTAAATCATGAAGAAGGGTGCACTTCGTGTGACTTCTTTTCCGTATAGTGTCTAATTCCCATTTTAGAACGAGGTTTGGATAAGTTGCAAAACCGGTGAAGCTTCTGTATTCCCGGATTGCTGCCTCCTCCTCGGCTCGAGCTGTCCGCTCGGGTAAGCCAAGTCTAGAACAGATAAACCCAGGTTTTTAAACCTAGAATAACAAAGCTTCATGCCGGATCCCTAGTAGGAAACGTTTATTCGCATCATGTCGCATTTGGCTTAGGGGACTCAACACAGGGGTTGGGTCCGTCTAGGACAGATGACCTGAAATGAACAGACTATCCTGCTGCATCCTGTTTGTCTTGCGCATTTATCTGTTATAGACTTGCATGCTGACCGGCTTTAAAAAAAAAAAAAAAAAAAAAAAAAAATGTGTTGTTTTGCTCTTAAGATAGAAATAGCTTATTTGTTTTTCCTTTAGTAAAATGAACAAATAAATAATGTCGTTTGTTTCGTCAAAACCGAACTACGTGGGTTTGATTCTCATTGGATGTGAGATACGTAGGCAACCTCCATCAGGTCCAACTTCACCTTTTGAAAAAAAATGGCCGAAAAATCAAAACTAACTTTTGTACTAAATAAGTCGGTGACGCTGTTTTTAAAAATAGCCGAATGTTCCCGAAAGGGACGCCGAAGGCTAATTTCGTATAAACGGCCACCTTTGGGTCAATTTTGATTTCGATCAATTTACCCCACAGCCCTTAAAAGCCTTCGTCCCCGAGACGTTGAAAGGCCGTGATTGAAAACTGATTTTTTTTTATTTTTAGCAAAACAAAGTTGTTTTCTTATTTAAATCACCTTAATAAATGTGCAGGATGAGCACGAATCAGAATAAATCATTTTCAATCTTTAGTGAGGTCCCTCAGCAACTCCGTATATGGTGGAACGATTTGGAAGACAGTAGCAAAAAGGTCGTAGGGAGAATTTTGGGAGGTTTGGTTGATCTGTTGAATATCGAGCCAAGGGAGGACATCATCAAGGCACTGGTATCTTTCTGGGATCCGACCCGCAATGTGTTCCGTTTTGTTGACTTTGAACTGACGCCCACATTAGAGGAAATTGCGGGCTATGCAGGACTAAATGGGAAATTAAGAGGACAATACCTGCTCTCACCAAGACCGGTATCTCCACATGGGTTTCTAGATTTGCTGAGCATTAGTCGGAAGGTGAAAAATGATGATCTGCTGAAAGGGCGTTGCGATCTCCAATTCTTATATCAACGGTACGGCGCTCCTCGGGGTTTTGAAGAGTCAAACCTCGGACTGACTCACGCAGGGAATAGAACCAAGTGGGAGGCCAGACGAATTCTAGCATTCATAACGACATTCTTGGGGATTGTGATTTGTCCGCGCGAAGATAAGAAAATAGAGATAAGTCTGGTAGGAATAGCCGATGTTGCAATCAAAAAGGCTACCAGCACGGTGGCCCCTTTGGTTTTGTCCGAAATCTATCGAGCCTTGACTGTATGCCGAGAAGGGGGCAATTTCTTCCAAGGATGCAATCTGTTACTCCAATTATGGATGCAAGAACACCTCCATCACCGAACACAATACACGAACCATGGGTTGACCGGAAAAAACTGTATCAGGGGTTTCGAAGAACGGATGATGGGTGCTGTATTCCCTGAAGGCGTCGAGGCATGGCTTGCACGACTGAGCTCAATAGAAGCCGATCGGATTGAATGGGCATTCGGGTGGTTACCCGATACTGAAGTAATATATATGGCAGCCGAGGAGTGTTATATCCTTCTGATGGGGATCCGCAGTGTCCAACCATATGTCCCTCACCGTGTATTACGTCAACTAGGAAGGTTTCAGATTATTCCTACCGATCAAGACCTGAGGAAATACGCCATTGAGTTGAGCCCGGGAGTTGTATTCCCCGAAGAGAAGGTTAGAAGGCTGTGGCACGAATGTCGGTTCCTTGAGCCTAAAACCACGGTCCGGGAACTATCTAAGGGAGAGGTGGACCCAAAGTACAACGTGTGGTTCGGGAAAAGATTTCAGATTCGTCGAAAATGTTCTAAAAGAGCCCATGTCCAACAATTCACGGAAGATTCACGGGAACAATGGGATTGGTTAGCAAAGGAGGAGGGGTACAGGACGAAGATTGGCAGGATAGAACAGCAGGTCCGGGACCTTCAGTTCGAAAAGAACATGCAAGCCGCCACCGACGAAGGAGACAAAAGAAGTTGGCACAAGAAAATGACTTCTTGAGAGCTCAAATCCAACAAATGAAAAGAGATGCTGACAGACAGTCGAGGAGTCGGGCCGACGAAAAATTGATAAGGGGTTTGAGAAGCGAAGTCACCGACATCCAAAGAGAATTGGACGAGTCAAAAGCCCAAATAACGAGGATCCGTGCTAGCTGGAAAAAGGAGGCACATCAACATGCACTTCACCTAAAGCGGGTGGAAGAAGATTACACCGATATCATCACTAGCCTGAGGGAAGCAAATGTTGTCCTTAGGGAGCGGGTTTTCAAGCAAGCCCAAGATGCCGGAGCAGACCTCGACCGCTGCCACAATTTGATGGCCCGACTGCAAGGACAAGTGGATAGGCTCCTAGATCAAGTCACCAACAATGCTCGAAGATTGGGGGCGAAAAACCAGCAAATAGAGCGGCTACTCGGAGAAAGGGACATGATCAAGGATAGAATTGGAGAAATCGGGCACTATGTCACCACGAAGTGCCTAGCTTGTGAACGAATGCCCCGCGCCGACCTTTTCGCTTCAATTATGGGTTATGTTCATCGGATCATGGAAGAGTTGAGGGAACTGCACAAGGACCTCACACCAAGGCCTCGCGGCAAGGCCGAATGATGCCTCGCGGGCCCCCAGGGATTTTAGGGCATTAGATTTTTGATTGAAAATGTATTTTGAAATGTTGAGTCAAGCTAGTTGGCATTTTTATCTTTACTTTCCCAAGTCAAGCATTTTCTTTTGTTTTGCTGATTTTTGTAAGACGTGTTTTGTAACTACACGGTTTTATTTGATATAAAAGTTACTGAATTTTGCCACAATCTTGTTACCAGAACTACGCTCGGTCTGATTCACGCGGGGTCGTGATACGTAGGCAATCCACATAAGATTCGACCACCACTAAAAAGAAAGGAATCCATAGGTTAAATAACAATAAGGCTTGCAAAGATAGTCGAAAAAGAAAAAAGAAAAAAAAGGAAAAGAAAAAGAAAAAGAAAGAGAAAAAGGGCCGGAATGACGCATGTTAAAGAGTACACGTAGAAAGGGTTATTTGGTTAGGTGCATCGCATCCAACGTGCTATAACATATCTGTCAAACTCGGTGAACTAACAAGTTTGTTGCGTATTCCAGAAAGTTTAGCAGTTGGTTTGACAGAATATACTGGCCAGTCATCACTACCGTACTAGATCCAAAGGACCAGTTACAGTAAGCATGTCGAGTTCTGGCAAGAGTCTCGAGGAAGAAAAATCCGAGCTACAAGTTATGAAAGAAGAGGTAGACCGGTTAAAACAACAGATAATAGAGATGCACCTGGCCTGGGCCAGGGAACAGGCTTCACCAAACCGCCCTACTCTCGCCTCAGCTCCGGAACATCCGCCCATCGATCCTTCAACAAGCGCCCCAAGCTATCCATACTTTCAGGGGGAAAACCCATATGCCACCCACATTCCACCAGCCAAACCAAATCCTCCTCCAGCCACCCCTGTTTTTGTGGCACCTCCACCTGCTCCTCTGCAAAAGCCGGCCGGCGAGCCGCATGATCAGATCCACGACAACTCTTACTATCCCCCGGAGCCTACTTTTAGGGCCCCTCAACCACAATCACATACCCCTCACTGGGATAATCCGGCAGAACCGGAAAAGCACTTCCAAAGTTCGGAACACGAGGAAGTTGTCAGAAAAGTTAAAAGCCCGGAGCAGTCCTTCAGGAACATGCACGGTTTGGGCAACCAGGTCAGCGTCGCCTATAAAGATCTATGTCCATTTCCGGACGTCCAGTTGCCAGCAGGGTTTAAAATGCCCAAATTCGACCTATACGAGGGGCATGGCGACCCAGTAGCCCACCTCCGAGGGTTCTGCAGTAAAATGAGAGGAGCCGGAGGACGGGACGAGCTTCTGATAGCCTACTTCGGCCAGAGTCTGGGAGGATCGGCATTGGAGTGGTACACTAGACAGGATCCCAGTAGATGGTTTACGTAGGATGATTTGGCTCGAGCTTTTATCGGCCAGTTCCAATACAATCTTGAGATAATCCCCGACCGCCTATCATTGCTAAAATTAGAGAAGAAGCCTGCTGAAAGCTTCAGGGAATTTGGTTTCCGATGGAGGGAACAGGCGGCCAGGGTAGATCCGCCGATGAGAGAAAGCGAGATGGTGGACTACTTCTTACAGACATTAGAGCCCACCTACTTCGGACATCTGGTAACGTCCGTAGGCAAATCATTCACTGAGGTGATAAAAATGGGGGTATGATCGAGGAGGGTTTGAAGGCCAACAAGATCATGAGTTACTCAGCACTGAAAGCCACCACTCAGGCTATCCAAAGTGGTACTGGAGGAGTACCGGGGAAAAAGAGGAGAGAGGAAGTTGCGGCCGTCGAGTCCGGGGCATGGTTCAGAAATAGAGGCCCCGCACCCCAATATAGCCCACCCCAACCTCACCACCAAAATTACTCCCATAACCCATATAACCACCCGCAACATTACTATCCCGCACCTCATCCCCATTTTACTGTCCACCATGCACAGTCCTATTCCGCACCTCCCGTTCATGCACCGTGGCGTGCACCAAACCCCCAGAACAATCATCCACCCCCAAGAGCTTACAGAAACCCCTCGGGCGCGAGTTTCCGTCCGAACCAGGCATTCAGGGGCGACAAGGCGCCGAGGCCAAAGACTTTCACTCCCTTAGGAGAGTCTTACACCAGTCTGTTCCACCGGTTGAAGCAAGTAGGGTTGCTAAATCCGGTTGAAGCTAAGCTACCAAACCCTCTTCCGAAGAACCTGGACCATTCAGTAAATTGTGCATACTGCTCAGGATGTCCAGGACACGACACGGAAAAGTGTTGGAGGTTGAAAACGGCCATCCAGGAGCTCATCGACACTCGCAGGATTGAGGTCCGGACTCCAACAGAGCCCAACATCAACCAAAACCCACTTCCAACTCATCATGAGACCAACATGATCGAGGTGGTATGGGTGGAGGAAGGAAAGGAGAAAGCCTCTCAGACTGTAATGATGATTAAGTCTAGCGGGCAGGAACGAGAAAAGGGCCAAGCCTTGATGAGTCGCCCAGTTGCAAGAAGGACATACCAGGAGAGTCGGAAGCAGGAAAGGAAAGTGTGAACGAGGTACCGGTGAAGCTGGCCAAGATAGTTGTACCAGGGGCAGCAATCAAGCCCATCTTGACAGGAGCAGGCGTTCGAATGGATCCTTTCATCATCCAACCGCCAACACAGCTGCCAGGACTGATAGCCGGGCCGTCCCATGGAATTATGCTCGGATTACAACGACCTGCGCGAGGAAAGGAGGTAAAAGAGTAAGCTTGTGAGCCTCAGTGGTCGACCCGCCGGGAGATGTTTTGCCCTCGCGAATTGAGGAAGACCACTCCGGCAGCATTGAAAAGCCGGTAACTGATGAAGAGGCCGAAGAATTCTTGAAAAAGATGAAGCTGCATGACTACTCCTGTCTTAGAGCAGTCGAAGAAAACTCCGGCGCAAATATCATTGCTATCCTTGCCGATACATTCTGAAGAACATCGGCAAGCATTGATGAAAGTCCTGAATGAGGCACATGTACCGGATAAAATCTCCGTAAGCCATTTGGAGAAGATCACCAATCGGATCTTCGAAGCAAATCGGATCACCTTCACCGACGACGAGTTGCCTCTGAGGAAGGCACCGAGCATAACAGGGCTTTATATCTTACGGTGAAGCGCGAAGAGGCGTGGTTACCAAAGTCCTTGTCGATAACGGGTCCAGGTGCTAATATTTGTCCTCTCTCTACGCCGGGCAAATTAAAAGTAGACATCGGCAGGTTACGCAAGAACAAGCGTATGTGTTCGAGGGTTTGACTGAGGAGGCAAAGCGTCGGTTGGCGACATAGCGCTAATCTTCGACAATCGGGCTGCTGGAGTTCACCATGGAATTCCGTGTGCTGGACACGGTGGTGTCATATAACCTCCCGATAGGGCGACCATGGATCCATGCCGCAAGAGCAGCTCCATCCAGCCTACACCAACTCGTCAAGTTTGAGTGGGACCAACAGGAGATCGTCGTCCATGGAGAGAACGATCCACAATCAGGCACCATCATTCCCTTTGTTGAAACAAAAGAAGATGTTGGGCCGTGGGTATATCAGGTCTGCGATGTGGTGTCCGCCAACCGAGTTCCGGAAGGGGAATGCATTCCCGGTGACAGAACAATTAATGCGGATGTCATGGTGGCGCATGAAATGTTGAGACATGGTTTCATACCCGGCAAAGGTCTAGGTGCATCTCTGCAAGGAATCATACAACCGGTATCTGTGGTCGAGAACTTGGGAACCTTCGGCTTGGGATTCCAGCCAACATCAGAGGACATCCGGCGAGCAAAGAGGAGTAAGCAGAAGACATGGGTGCTCCCGAAGCCTGTTCCACGCCTTTCCCAATCTTTTGTCAGGTCCGGAGCAAGAGGACATCCAACGACAAAGATTCCCGGTCCTACGATCAGGCCAGACGAAGAGTTCTTCAGGAAGTTCGAGGACCTATTCACAGATGTATGTATGCTCGAGGACGGTGAAGGATCTAGTCATGCCGAGATACAATTTGTGGGACCAAAGGCAAAACTGAATAACTGGAAGGCTACTCCTCTCCCTGTCCGGAAGGAGTCTTTGTAGTTTGTCTTGGATTGTTTTTCTTTCGAAATTTTGTGTTGGGGGTTTGTCCCCGGAGTAAAATCCCGTTGTTTTTAGTTCATTTCTGATTTAAGTTTGCAGTCCGTTTTCCCTTTGTACAATTCACATTAATGAAATTTGGTTCCTTCATGTCTAATTTTGTTTATCTTTTTCTTCTTTTTTTCTTCTTTTTAACTTTTCTGAACAGCCTTCTTTCAACTGATCTTAATGATATGGCGTGCTTAAAGATTAATCAACCCAGCCTAGAAAGTCAATCGGGTTTGGAAATAATAACGCATGAAATAAGAAGTGACGAGAGTGAGTCAGAGTACGGCGACGATGAAGCCGTAGAAGAAATCGGTGAAGAATTAAGTCACTTCGAGGAAAAACCCAAACCGAATTTAAATGATACTGAGGCCGTTAATCTAGGGAATGCGGATGACGTCAAAGAAACCCGGATAAGTGTCCATATTGAACCCAATCTGAGAGAAGAATTGATCAAAACACTCATGGAGTTTAAAGATATTTTCGCATGGTCGTACGACGACATGCCAGGACTCAGCACTGATCTAGTGGTTCATAGATTACCCACTGATCCGGCATATCCTCCCGTCAAGCAAAAGCTGCGGAAATTCAAGACGGAGATGAGTGTGAAGATCAAGGAGGAGGTAACCAAGCAGTTGCAGGCAAAAGTCATTCGTGTCACTCGATACCCTGAATGGTTGGCTAACGTAGTACCGGTGCCAAAGAAAGACGGAAAGATCAGGGTATGCGTGGACTATCGCAATCTCAACAAGGCAAGTCCTAAGGATAATTTCCCACTTCCCAATATCCATATCCTGATTGATAATTGCGCCGGACGCGAAATTGGATCCTTTGTGGACTGTTATGCGGGATATCATCAGATTTTGATGGATGAAGAGGACGCAGAAAAGACGGCTTTTATCACACCGTGGGGGACTTATTCGCTACCGAGTGATGCCGTTTGGTTTGAAGAATGCAGGAGCAACATATATGAGGGCGATGACTACGGTATTCCATGACATGATACACAAGGAAATCGAGGTGTACGTGGATGATGTGATCGTGAAATCCAGACGTCAAGAGGACCATGTTGCTGACCTCAGGAAGTTCTTTCAAAGACTTCGAAGATACGACATCAAGCTTAATCCGGCCAAATGCGCATTCGGAGTTCCATCAGGAAAGCTGCTAGGATTCATCGTCAGCCGACGGGGCATTGAGTTGGACCCATCCAAAATCAAGTCCATTCAGGAGTTACCCCCGCCGAAGAATAAAACAGAGGTAATGAGTCTGTTGGGAAGGTTGAATTACATCAGTAGGTTTATTGCTCAGCTTACGGCAACCTGTGAACCCATATTCCGCCTATTGAAGAAAGACGCTGCGATAGAATGGACGGCAGAATGTCAGGAAGCGTTTGACCGGATCAAAGGGTATCTGTCAAATCCACCCGTACTAGTTCCGCCTGAGCCAGGTAGACCCCTGATTCTTTATCTGACGGTCTTGGAGAATTCGTTTGGCTGCGTACTGGGGCAGCATGATCTTACTGGCAGAAGGAACGGGCCATTTACTACCTCAGTAAGAAGTTTACAGTCCACGAGGTCAAGTACACTCATCTAGAAAAGACATGTTGCGCCCTGACTTGGGTAGCCCAAAAGCTGAAACACTACTTGTCTTCTTACACCACTTACCTCATTTCGCGGTTGGATCCGTTGAAGTATATTTTCCAGAAACCCATGCCTACAGGGAGGTTAGCAAAGTGGCAAATATTACTTACGAAATTCGACATCATATACGTGACAAGGACGGCTATGAAAGCTCAAGCCCTGGCCGATCACTTAGCTGAAAATCCCGTCGATGACGAATACGAACCTTTGAGGACGTATTTTCCGGACGAAGAGGTGTTGCAAATTGAGGGGTCAGAACTGACCAAGGATCCAGGGTGGAAGCTCTTCTTCGATGGAGCGGCAAACGCAAAAGGAGTCGGAGTAGGGGCTGTGCTCATATCTGAAACAGGACATCATTATCCTGTTACCGCTCAACTGCGTTTTCACTGTACCAATAATATGGCCGAGTACGAGGCATGTATCTTGGGGTTGCGATTAGCGGTGGACATGGATGTACAGGACGTCTTGGTCTTGGGGGACTCGGACCTTCTAGTACATCAGATTCAGGGAGAATGGGAAACCAGAGATTTAAAGCTTATCCCATATCGTCAGTGTTTGCATGATTTGACCAAACGCTTTCGATCGGTAGAATTCAGGCACATCCCAAGGATGCATAACGAGGTTGCCGACGCGTTGGCTACTTTAGCGTCAATGCTACATCACCCGGACAAGGTTCGTGTCGATCCGTTACATATCCAGGTCCGGAATCAACATGCTTATTGTAACGTGATAGAGGAAGAGGTGGATGGTGAGCCATGGTTTCATGATGTCAAGGAATACCTCAGGTTAGGAGTATACCCAGAGCAAGCAACCGGAGATCAAAAGCGAGCTATTCGGCGGTTGGCGAACGGATTTTTCCTTAGTGGAGGGGTGCTGTATAAAAGAACCCCAGACTTGGGATTATTGAGATGTATAGATGCAAGTCAAGCCACAACAATTATGACGGATATACACTCGGGAGTTTGCGGACCACACATGAGCGGATACGTATTGGCAAAGAAGATTCTTCGAGCAGGATATTATTGGCTCACCATGGAGCGGGATTGTATAAGTTTCGTGCGAAGATGCCATCAGTGTCAGATACACGGAGATTTGATTCATTCTCCGCCGACTGAATTGCATACAATGTCCGCACCATGGCCGTTTGTCGCATGGGGTATGGATGTTATCGGACCTATTGAGCCTGCGGCTTCCAATGGTCACAGGTTCATTCTGGTAACGATTGATTATTTTACCAAGTGGGTGGAGGCCAAAACATTCAAATCAGTGACCAAGAAGGCGGTAGTGGACTTCGTACACTCCCACATCATTTGTAGGTTTGGAATTCCAAAGATGATCATTACGGATAACGGTGCAAATCTTAACAGTGGATTGATGAAAGAGGTATGTCAACAGTTCAAGATTACACACCGAAATTCCACACCGTATCGCCCAAAAGCAAATGGTGCGGTCGAGGCAGCAAACAAGAACATAAAGAAGATATCGAGGAAAATGGTAGAAGGATCTAGGCAATGGCATGAAAAGCTACCATTCGCGCTGTTGGGTTATCGCACTACCGTCCGGACTTCGGTAGGTGCAACTCCTTACTTGTTGGTATACGGGACTGAAGCAGTAATACCCGCAGAAGTTGAGATTCCATCCCTCCGAATCGTCGCTGAAGCTGAGATTGATGACGACGAGTGGGTCAAAACCCGATTGGAGCAATTGAGCTTGATCGACGAAAAGAGATTGACAGCAGTATGTCACGGCCAATTGTATCAAAAGAGAATGGCGAGAGCATATAACAAGAAGGTACGTCCCGAGAAATTTGAACTGGGACAGCATGTGCTGAAGAGAGTTCTACCACATCAGGCCGAAGCGAAAGGCAAGTTCGCTCCAAATTGGCAGGGACCATTTGTGGTGACTAGAGTATTATCCAACGGCGCTCTATGTCTGATGGATGTTGAGGGAAGATGCACCGATATGGCTATCAATTCTGATGCAGTCAAGAGATATTATGTGTAAATTCTTTAATGCATTTGTCAACGTTTGGTTTCGTTTGTGTGTATTTGGCATTTTTCGGAGAATGAAATGACAGAGGCAATTTTTCTACTACCCAAACACTTTAACCTTTGTTTCCCCATTTGAGCCTTAATTATTCTTTCATATACCCTTTTTCGGAATCATCAAGGAAGATGTGTAACAGAATAGAAAAGAAACAAAGAAGTAATACAAGAAAAAGTGAACTACGTTCGACCTGATTCCTCAAGAAGGATACGTAGGCGCCACACGGCTCGGTCATAATAAAATAAAAATCAAAAGTCCCCCAAGCAACAAAACTGGGGCAGAAGTCATTGTTTCATTTGAAAGATAGTATGGATTCCGAAAGTTGTAATAAGCTAACCGTTGAGGCTAAACCCCTTTCTTCAGCCTCACGCGCAGAAACCATATCAAGAACCAGAAAGACCTCTCGATCAGCATTTGAGAAGTGCCAAGGCATGTGAATGAAAGCCAAGAGTGACATCCCGACCCTCGATTGAATTCGGGATGCACAAGCCGAAAGGGGATAACGCTCTAGAGGGAATCTCAGGGGTGATACCCCGCCGCGAGGAAAGAAAGTATAAATGAGAGAGTCTTAACGGTGAAAACCCTCGCGGGCACCTTAAGGCGAAGAAAGTTGAGAGAAATAAAATGAGAGAGTCTTACGGTGAAAACCTTTGCGGGCACCCTAAGGCGACGGGAGATAGAGAGAAATGAGAGAATCTCATTAGTGAAAACCCTTTCGAAGGGCACTATGAGGTGACAAGGCGAGATGGTTACAAGGTGTCTGCATGAGACAAGGTTTGGACATTCGTTTACTCCTAGCAGAACGCGGCATCAGAAAGTGATTGATATGAATAGACTGGGTAGTTTAATCTCAAAGGCGCGGCATAACATTGGATCAGGCACACATTCAGATAAGTTTTCCTATTTTTGAGTTCAGAAAAGTTTTTCTCTTCTTTTGTCATCTGCGGTCAGTATTCTTTTCTTTTCTTTCATTTTTTCGAAAATTGATTTTCCAAAGCTTACTACCAAGTCTCCCAAAGCAGTATATTGAAAGTGAATAGGCATGGAACGAGGCAATAAGACAGAAGTCGTTACGATAGTAAGATTGGGATGACAGGCTGAGTGGAAGGTTCGCAAGAATTACGGAGTATGATGGACACACGTGGCATGTCCGAAAGATGATTTCACGCAACAGATCACCGGCTAAAAAGAGTCGGATCAAACCAAAGATTGGAATGAAAGGAAAGATGAGAGGTCGTTCGTGGAAAAAGCATCGTCCCCAGAAAGCGTCAACGTCGCCCTCAAAGTTCGAGAGAGGCCAAGCAGCTGAAAGAAAATGGCCCCAACAAGAGTGGCACGACCACTCACCGCATTTTGAAACTAACAATTTTTCTTTGATTTAAAAGCAGGAAAAGAGGGTTCGTTGGTAGAAAAGCATACCGTCCAGAAGTTTATCAAACTGGGGCAGAAAATTTTCTCCTGTTGCGAAAATTTTCTTGAAAGCAAGGACCCAGGGGATAAGGGTAGAAAGCGACACAAGATGGGGTGATCTTTGAGCCTGGTATCATCCCCAGCAGTTATCGGAAAAAGAAAAAATGGCTTCGAGATTCCCCCAGCAGTATTACATCCTATAATTTGATCAAGGAAACAAAAGCGCGAGTCCCAAAAGAGGTAGGGGAAGAAGGAAGAGAATGAGGGGTGAAGGAAACAAAGAATACTTCCTCAGCAGCATCACCCCCAGCAGGCGAGCAAACAGTTCCAAAAATATCCCCAGCAGCCAGAAGAAAAGTAATACGACCGGGGGAAAGCAATTCCAAGACAGGATAATTCAGAAGAGAAGGCGGTCCGAGAGGTAATGCAGGAACAAGGATAGGGTACAAGAGGCAAAGGAAGGTAATCAAGATAGGATGAAATCAGTGAGTAGTAGTTGAAGTCAGGGAGCCCGTCTGGCCAGGGTAATTCTCAGTTAATAACATTTCAATCCTCGGCGAGTCCGAGAGAGAACGAAGGGTGAAGGAAATAGAAAAAGAAGAAATAAAGAATACTTCCCCAGCAGCATCATCTCCAGTAGGTGAGTAAACAGTTCCGAGGATATCTCCGGCAGCCAAAGGAAAAGTAACACGACCCAGGGGGAAAGCAATTCCAAGACAAGGTAATTCAGAAGAAAAGGTGGCCCAAGGGGGCGATGCAGGAAGAAGAAAATGGTACAAAAGCAAAGAAAGGCGACAAGAATAGGATGAAATTAATGAGCTGTAGTTGAAGTCAGGGAGCCCGCCCGAAGAACGGAGTGGCGATTTAATTTTGAAGTTGTAGTTGAAGTCAGGGAGCCCGCCTGAAGAATGGAGTGGCGATTTAATTTTGAAGTAGTAGTTGAAGTCAGGGAGCCCGCCTGGAGAATGGAGTGGCGATTTAATTTTGAAGTAGTAGTTGAAGTCAGGGAGCCCGCCTGGAGAATGGAGTGGCGATTTAATTTTGAAGTAGTAGTTGAAGTCAGGGAGCCCGCCTGGAGAACGGAGTGGCGATTTAATTTTGAAGTAGTAGTTGAAGTCAGGGAGCCCGCCTGGAGAACGGAGTGGCGACTTAATTTTGAAGTTATAGTTGAAGTCAGGGAGCCCGCCGGGAGAACGGAGTGGCGATTTAATTTTGAAGTTGTAGTTGAAGTCGGGGAGCCCGCCCGAAGAATGGAGTGGCGATTTAATTTTGAAGTTGTAGTCGAAGTCGGGGAGCCCGCCTGAAGAACGGAGTGGCAGTGGTAAGGCTCGTGTACGTATTACCCTCCCCGGACCCCGCTTTGTGGGAATACACCGGGTAGTTGTTGTTGAAGTAGTAGTTGAAGTCAGGGAGCCCGCCCGGAGAACGGAGTGGCGATTTAATTTTGAAGTAGTAGTTGAAGTCGGGAGCCCGCCTGAAGAATGGAGTGGCGATTTAATTTCAAGTCGTAGTCGAAGTCGGGAGCCCGCCCGGAGAACGGAGTGGCGATTTAATTTTGAAGTAGTAGTTGAAGTCGGGGAGCCCGCCGGGAGAACGGAGTGGCGATTTAATTTTGAAGTAGTAGTCGAAGTCGGGGAGCCCGCCTGGAGAACGGAGTGGCGACTTAATTTTGAAGTTATAGTCGAGTCGCGAGCCCGCGCGAAGAACGGAGTGGCGACTTAATTTTCGAGCAGTAGTCGAAGTCAGGGAGCCCGCTCGGAGAATGGAGTGGCGATTTAATTTTGAAGTTGTAGTCGAAGTCGGGGAGCCCGCCGGGAGAACGGAGTGGCGATTTAATTTTGAAGTAGTAATCGAAGTCAGGAAGCCCGCCCGAAGAATGGAACGGCGATTTAATTTTGAAGTTGTAGTCGAGGCATGGAGCCCGCCCGGAGAATGGAGCGGCGATCCGTTTTAATTTGGCAGAGGAAAGCGGTAGAATGCAACAGAAATCCCCCGCATGAATCCAAGTTCATAAGAAGAGAAGAAGCATCGGAAGGAACGCCAAGTCGACAGGATGGCAACGAGCGCGACAAGATCAAGTTAAAAAGGATAGATAAGAACTTGTAGTACTGTAACTTAGTCTAGCTTCTTGTTTTTCGTCGCTTAGTGCGGTGTAACAAGGAAATCAGCTGAGCAGTGGTAACAGCAGTAACAGCGGCAGCAGCAGTAACAGCGAAATCGCAACAGTCATGGTAGTCCCAGCTACCAGAACTTCCCGAACTACATTGACCTGATTCCCTTTTAGCCAGGGATATGTAGGATACCTTTGAAGCAAGGTTCGGTCAAAACTTGTCCAAAATGCTTCATACGGAGTACTCAAATGGGCGAAATCGCTTATATCCGCTCACTTATCTTTGCACGAAAACTCTGCGTGTTTACGCGCAAAGAGGGGCAGCTGTGAGCACGTGATTTTTGCCTTACTTGAGAAGTACTCCCAGAAAATTCAAAAATAAAAATAGTTTCGTGTTGGGCATGATTTTTGTGATTTTTATCTTTTTGTGTGCACGTTTATTTATTTTAATTAAAAATACAAAAAATATATGCTAGGTTTTGCATTTTTAGTGTTTGATATCGAAGTCATGTGATTTACATTTTAGGTGATATGTAATTATGTACGTTAATTGTAGTAAAAAATAGCGGTGTTATAGGTTAGTATATATACATATGTGTGTATATATATATATATATATGTGTATATATACATATATATATATATATATATATACACACATACACATATAGTACATCATGAAGATCCGATCTGGGCCAAAACTTAGTCTAAAAACCAGGCCCAAACGAATTTCCTCTAATCCAGCCCAAATACCCGTCCAAGCTTCAGCCTGTGTAACGCTTGATCTGGACCGTTGGATTTTATTATCCAACGGCCCAGATTAATCCTTTAATTCCAAAATACATTCAGCCTATGACTTGACCAAACGACACCGTTTGGGTTAAGTGAGAAGATCCTGATCGTTGATCAAGTTTGATCCAACGATCAGGATTTAACTTCTCAAATCATATATAAACTCATTTCCATACCCCGCCCCTCCCAAGCCAGACCCCCCCTCTCCCTGCATCTCCCTCAGAAGCTCTCAAAGACCCGGCGTAACGCCGCCCTCCTCCGCCGTGCCCCGCCTGCCGGAAATCGCCTCACGGCGGTTCCGGTAGGCCAATGGCCACCAAACCAATGCCAAAATCTTCCCATCACCTCCCCCATCACGAATCTGGCCTCCGCTAACCTCGAATCACTCCGGAGCTCCTCGAATCTTCATTTGAAGATTCGAGTCAAACTCGAACCAATGCCAAATCACCCCAAACTCACCCCAAACCCTCACACGGCCTCCCTCGTACCCCCGCCGGCTTTCGTTTACCTCGAATCTAACCAGAAATGCAAAAGCCCCAAATCCGAGCCCAAGAACCCTAGAATTCCAAGATTAGGGATTTTGTCCGCGTTTAAGAATTTGGAGTCAATAGGCTCTAATTGGAGTGTTTTTCGTTCGAAAAACACTTCAATTAAAGCGTGTTCACTTCAAAAATGCAATCTCAAGGCCGTGGAAGCCCGAGTTTGTTCGAGTTCGGATTGTCTTCATTAGGTATTTCAATTTTCTTCTGTTTTTAGTTATTGTTGTGTTCTCTGTTTGGTTTAGCCGTTAGTTGTTCCTTTTTGTGCTTAAATTTTATTTTTGTTTCTTTTGTGAGAGGTCTGTCCTTCTACCCCTTAAGACCCTTATTTGGTCATTCTCATTTTGTTTGTTGTTGGAAAATGTTAGTTATAGAATGAGTAGTCGTCTCGATCAATATTGTCAACCGTTTAATTCTGCATTTTTCTTGCTTACCTGAAATGGTTGAATCACTGATTCGACGATTGAATTGTTACCAATTGTACCTGTTGTATGTTGTGATCGATTCAACAAATGTCGTCGAATACTTAGTTTCAATTGTTGCCGAGATTTTTTTTTTATTCACTGTTTCATCGGCTAAAATTGTTATCACTGTGATGTCTTGTAACTGATTAGATCTTACTATACTAGATGATGTTACCATTGGGTTTGCTGGCTGTGGGATTCTGGAGTTTAGTATTAGGGTTGAATAAATCCATTTGTTTAATCCCTCACCCATAAGATGGCCTAGTGGAGCCTGCTATTACAGCAGGGCACTCCACCAAGTTCTGCCTTTCATACTTAGTTTACTAAAGCCCACACCTAGACATTTATTAGTGCTGAAACAGAGGGAGCAGTAGGATGGGCAGGGCCTTAGTTTAATTTACTGGCTATCCAAAGTAGAAGGGATTTGGCTATAAATATAGGATGAGTAGAACATAACTAGGGGACTGAAAAAGAAAAAACAGAATACCTGGAGAGCAGATAGAGGTGATAACTAGAGTAACTGGAGAGAAATATAGGCAGCAAGAATACCTTTTGATACACAGATACAAAGATACAAAAGAGGCTACTGTTTCATTGGCTTCTGGACTGTTTCGTGTGTTTCGATCCAGTGGCTGAGTATTTGGTCGCTGGTTTGTTGTTGTTCTTGTGTTATTGGTAGTGCTGGGCCATTGTTTAGCTGTGTTGAGTGTATGTTGTTGCTGTGTTGATTGACTGTGCTGGTTTGGTCTAGTGTTGCTACTGTCGTGTTCATTTGGTGCTACTGGTCTATTGTTGTTGTTTGATCCAGTGTGGTTGTTGTTGGTCGTGTGGTTTTTGTTGCTGTTGGGTCTGTTTGTTGCTGCTTGGTCCAACATTGGGCTGGTTCAGTGTTGTTGAGGCTGGTCCAGTATTGTTCTTCTGTGGTTATCTGTTGCTGTGCTACTTGGCTGCAATTGCTATTGTATTGCTGGTCTATTGGGTGTTGTTTGTTGATCGACCACTGTTTTGCCTCTTGTGGTCTGCTCTTGGGGATTTTGTTTGGCTATCACTGTTCCATTGATTTGGATACTGTGTGATTGCTGCCTGGCCATTACTGTTCCATTGGTCCATTAGTTGGTAGAGTTTGAAGAATTTGATCACTGTTGGGTTGTTGGGGTTATTAGCTGGTTCACCGTTTGTTTTGGTGTGGAGTTGTTGCTGTTACTGTTCCTGTTACCGTTGCGGCATTGCCATTGCTCACTCTTCTTTGTTCTTTCGCATTCCAGGTACACATCTCTGTTATTGTAATTCCTTGGTTCAAAAAGAATGAAGCCTGAAGTTTATGTTTGAAGTCTGTTGAATCATGTAGTCATCCAAAGTCTATGCTTGATTACATTCTGTTACCGTCTAATTAAATTTGTATTGCTAGTTTTGTTATGGAAAATGTAGCTAGAACAATGATACACTGTCATTAGATATGCACGTAAACTCGAATTAGTCTGTTGTATCTCTGTTCAATCTTCTCTACTCATGCGTGTAATCTCCAAATTTGTTAAATGATAGACCTTATGTTAAAAGCAAGATCAGCTAGGGAGTTGTTACTCAACGGCATGACGTAATTAGATTAAAAAGAGTCGGGGGTGCATTTCATGTGACCCGACCCCAATTTTGGGCAAGAGTAAACAAAGCGTGTCGGGAACCACAGGCGCATTTCATGTGGTGTGGTTCGTAGCAAGTTTTAAATAATTTGGAATCAACTTTAAAGTAAGATACAGTGGGATGTAGTTCGCTTTATATTTGAATCAAAGGTGCGCCTCGCCCAATAATTACACTAATCACATAGCCGTCATAAATGTACATATAAAATACTTAGATTTTGAGACGCGTCGTTTCTTAACGGATATTACGCCTTTCTCAACAGTGTAAATAAGTAGTCGATCCGGGCGCATATTTTAGTTCTACCCTTTAAATACAGGTGTGCATTTCATGCGACCCAAATCCAAGCCCCGAAATGTTGAATAAGAATATGTCGAGGATCCGGGTGCATTTCATGTGACGTGATTCGAAAGCATATTTTTAAGCAACTTTCCCTTTCGTAAAACACAACCAATAATAAAAGCGGTAAAGGGATATTAACTTGCACTAAGTACGTAATTGTAAAAAGCAGATAGATAAGCCAAACACGACAGTTGAGCGACCGTGCTAGAACCACGGAATTCGGGAATGCCTAATACCTTCTCCCGGGTTAATAGAATTCCTTATCCGGATTTCTGGTTCGCGGACTGTTAAATAGAGTCATTCTTTTCCTCGATTCGGGATTTAACCGGTGACTCGGGACACCATAAATCTCCCAAGTGGCGACTCTGAAATAATTAAAATAAATCCCATCTCGATTGTCCTTTAATTGGAAAAACTCTTTGCATCCTTGCGGGTGCGTAAAAAAGAGGTGTGACACTAGGTGTATTTCTTTCATCTCTTGTCTCAATCTTTCTACTTCCTGGGCTAGGGGTATTTCTTTCATCTCTTGTCTCAATCTTTCTACTTCCTCCTTTAGCATTTGATTTTCCATCTTTTCCTCCTCAACACCTTTCTCCGAGTTGGACATGCTTTTTGATATGACCCTTTTAGATCTTGCTTGGTAATGGTGATTTATCGGTATGTTCTAATGAGCTAACTGTTTGAAACTTCTGGAAAACAACAAACTTGTCAGCATTAGAGTTTTAACACATATTGTTATTGCAATGTACCTAAGCAGTTTGACCGTTTCTATCGTTTCTTTAGTTTTTTTTTAGTTGTGGTCGAATCTTATGGAGATTGCCTACGTATCATGACCCCGCATGAATCAGACCTTGCGTAGTTCGTGCAAATTAATGCAAGAAATAAAGATATGTTTATTTGATTTTTTTTTCTTTTTTGAAGAAAAATTGTAAAAGCCGACTCCAACTACAAACTCTAATGAAAAAACTTTCACACCTTGTGCAAGAGATTTCTACAAGAATAAGAATATTTCAGTGTCAATTTTTACAAAATTGGCCATGTTATGGCTTATTGGGCAAAATGGCTATTTTTGTAAAAAAAAAATTTAAGAAAATAAACTCAAAAATTTTCTAATCTTGTGGCTCATGGGGCATCGTTCGGCATCGCCATAAGCCAACATAAGATTGAAAAGCTTTTTTTTTAATGTCAATTGTGACTATTTTTACAAAATTGGTCATGTATGGCTTATTTAGACAAAATGACTATTTTTGCAAAATTTTACTTAAGAAGATGCAAATTCAAAAATTTTTTATCCTGGGGCCTATGGGGCATCGTTCAGCACCGACACAGGCCAACACAAGACTGAGGAAGTTAAAAATGCAAAAATGTGGCTATTTCAGCAAAAACCTGACATGTAATGGCTTATTTGATAAAGTGGATATTTTTTTGAAAAGTTGAGCGATGACTCAAACTTAATTTTTGCGGATACAGCCTTTCGACATTTCCGCGGGGGATTATTTCAAGGCTATGTCCAAAATTATTTAAAATGATTCAAAGTGGCTATTCTTGCAAAAACGGTCTTCCAGCGTCCTTTTGAAGGACATTAGGCCTGTTTTAAACAAGAATAGCATCACCCGACTTATTTATAACAAAATCAAAAATTTGACATTTTTTTTTGGTTATTTTTTGCAAAGGGGGTATGAACCCGAACTTGATTTTGCGGATACGGCCTTTCAACATTTCCACATGGAAAATTTCAAGGCTGTGCCCGCAAATTATTTAAAACGATTCAAAGTGGCTATTTTTGCAAAAACAGACTTCCGGCGTCCTTTTGGAACATTCGGCTATTTTAAAAACGGCATCACTTTGATTTTATTGACAAAATTAAACACACATTTTTTTTAATTTTTGAAAGGGGTGGTTGGACCCGATGAGGGTTGCCTACGTATCCCACCAAACGGCGAGCATCAAACCTGCGTAGTTCGGTCAGTTTTAATTGACCAATTATTTTAACAAAATTATTCCACCTATTTTTCAAATTTTCGACAGCGTTTCGTCGACATTTTTTGATATTTTGCTATTCCAAAACTCTTTCTTTTGTTTTCACGAATTTAGCCAGTCCACATAATAATTCAAGACAAATAAATGCAACATATAACATGCTCGGTCTTTAATTACCAGGTCACCTGTCCTAGCGGACCCAACCCCTGTGTTGAGTCCCCTAAGTCAGATATGATGCAAATAATCGTCTTAGACCTATGTTCAAAATCTTACGATTTCATAGAGTGCTAGACCGTGTACCCGAGCGGACAACTCGAATCGAGGAGGGGGCTACGTACCGTGACCCGCGGAGTCAATCGGCTTTGTAACTTATCTGGCCTCTATTTTTCTTAAATTAAGGTGACTTTAACAGAAAGGATAGTCTCAACCAGTAAGCACATCCCCGGGGGTGAAGAGAAAAAAGGTTTTCGGCACAATTTTATATACAATCCACATAATATCAAAGCGGTAAACATGTAGCACATTAATCAAAACATATAATGAAATCAGATATAAGCAAAAACAGCAATTTTAACTGAGCTCGAATTCTTAAACCCTGAACCGAAGTTGTGGGTTACTCAGTCCCCAGCAGAGTCGCCAGAGCTGTCACACCTCCTTTTTGGCGCACATGATACATAAATATAAAATGTGCCACTGTTTAATACTACACCCCGAGAAGGGGTATAATAATAATCAGTGAAGGAGTTTTTCCACTTAAAGGACAGTCGGAACGGGATCAATTTATTTAATTATTCAGAGTCGCCACTTAGGAAAATAATGGTGTCCCAAGTCACCGGTTTAATCCCGAACCGAGGAAATTTATGACTCCGTAATACAGTCAGCGAAACTAGAAATCTGGATAAGGAATTCTGTTAACCCGGGAGAAGGTGTTAGGCACTCCCGGATTCCGTGGTTTTAGCACGGTTGCTCAACTGCAATTTTTACTCTTATCTGATTTCTTTATATATTTTAATTAGGTGCTTTTAATGTTCCTCTTTTCAATTTTAGAAGAATTGCAACGTCACGAAAACACATTTCGAGTCACACCGCAACTAGTACGCCTGTGACTTTAATGTATTTCAGTTTCGCCGAGAGTAAGATTTAGGTCACATAAATGCGCACCCGTAATTAGGAAAGTATTTTATTAAAGTCGTGCCTAAAGATTCTACGTCTTTGTTAATTTTAGAAAGACCGTGAAATTCTCTGAACGGTCTTCCGAGTCTAAAATTTATTACCAATTATTTGAGGGCCCAGTGATTTGCGTGTTATTTGGCGAGGCTCGTCCTATTTATTATTTAAAGGCCACTTAAACCGCTTTTATTATTTATTATTTTTAAAGAGAATTGCAACGTCGTAAAAAAAAAGCATCTCAAACCACGTCACAATCAATGTACCCGTGATTATCGACACATTTTGACTTCGTTGAGATTTAGACTTGGGTCACATAAATGTACACCCGAGTTTAAGAAGGTAATATCGTTAAAATAACATGCCTAAAGCAACTACGCGTTAGCAACTTTGCGAGGGCCATGAAATTTGCTGAATGGCACGCCTCGCATTACTAAATATTACATTAAACATGCAAATATTACAATGATGAACACACTGCTACTCAAAAAACGAAAAATAATCCTCTAGTTAGCAAAAATTCCTAAAAAAGTAATGGTGAACAATAATAAACTATCATTCTTTAAGGAAAGAGCACATATTATTAATTTAAGTGTACATTAGCAAATGACAAAGTGTACACTTTCATAATACACTCATTCAATCAGAACCAAACATAAAACGTCAAAGTAAAACAAATACTAACGCTATTGCTCTTTCTTCTAATCAGCATCTCACTAACGATATTAACAGTGGAAAGGAAGTAGAATATTTGAATGGAAACAAACATCTATTATTGTCATCTATGCGATGGAATTCTGTACATAGCTCCCAGCATTTGACTAGTTTTCATTTTATTATAATAGCATATAAAGAACTAGTTCAGACCAAAGAAATCAGATTTGGAGAATCAGACAACTAAATATTAACTTCAAAAATACATCATAACAATTATATCCACATAAACATATGTAAAACGAAATTCATCTTAGCAACATACAAATGATAGGATTAGATAAAATGAACCTTTAGTTTATACGGATTGAATGAAGCAGCAACTACAATCGGGCATCGACAAGGGGAAACCCGAACGGAACTAGCAACCAACAAACGACAAACTTGACTAGGCCACGAACGGACCCCAAACTGAAACTTCAAAACATGAAACTGTTTCGTTGCTCAAGCTAAGATTAGGGTGAGAATGGAGAAGAAGAAACTTAAGGTGTTCTCATGGCTGAAGCAATGTCAAAGGAGAAGATGAGCAGCGATGGCCATGGTGCTCGAGAGGTCCAAAAATGGCTGTTCCGGTGAGCTGAAGAAGAAGGAGATGGCGTCGAAAGGGTTCTGGACGATGCTTGGTTGCTGGTCGAGGGGTGGTTGGAGGACGATGAAGAGGCTGGTGGTCCCTTTTTTGGAGGTGGTCAGGGGTGATGGGTTTTTGTAGGGTTCGTTTTTTGCTTCCGTTGGAGAAGATGAAGCTACAGTTGTCTGTCTCTCCTCCTTAACGTTTTTCTTTGCTTCTCCTTTTAATTCTCTTCCTTTCCCTTCCTTTTCAGATTTGTTTTCTATATTGTCCTTTTTTTATTTTATTTTTTTGTTTTTAACTAATCTTCCAAAAAATATTAACCTCCCTTTTAACCCCACTAATTCATGTTTTCCTCTTTAATTTTAGCAAAGATGTCTCTCATGTGTGTCCCCACCTGTGGTGAGTTCGGATTATTATGGGCTAGATACGAAAATCTAAAACCGAGTAGTTTAAACCCGAATATTATTCTATGCCCGAAATCGAGAATAGGAACACGATTTTATTTGATCAGTCCTATCTAAGCAAAAAATAACTATTAAAATAGGATCGACAATTAAAACAAAACTATTTTTATATTTTTCAAAATTAAATTAACTAAAAAAAATATTAATGATATATTTTTTTTTTAATTTTCGTTTTTTATATAAAAATAAAATATAGAGTATTATTTTTTTGTATTTTTTCAATTTAAAATGACTTCAAAATATTAATAAAACTATATTTTTGTTATTTTTCATTTTAAGGTAAAAACAAAGTGAAAGAGTGAAAATTAGCTAAGATAACTATATTAGGCCTAAACTAAATATTTTACGCTAAAAATATAAAAAATCTCGGATAGAGGCAAAATCACGCATCTACAAACCTCAAGGCCTTTTGGCCTCCCTCTCCTCACGCTCCCGACGGTGATCTGTCTTAATCCGTCGAGCCATGTCGAGCCATGTCAACTACCTTCTCAAACAAAGCGGCTACAACCCCTTCTCTAGTCATCAAAATACGAAGTGGATAGTTGAGGCCATCCACGAACCTCCTAATCCTATCCCGATCTGTCAGGATCATCCAAGTAGCATGCTAAGCTATGTGCATAAACCTCAAACTAACAACGCAACTGCTCCCTACGAGATTGCTGTACGTACTTCTCCAGAAAGAGACTGCTGCCAAGTAGGGGCGCTGCTCCAAGAGGCCTAAGCCTCTCAAACTCCTCCCACCATGTAAATGCAGGCCCTAATAACTAGAAGGTAGTAAAAGCCACTCCACTCAAATCCAAAATCCCTATTGTGCAAAGCATACGCTGACACTTGTCTAGAAATCCCTAGGCATCCTCGCCCTCATTATCACTGAACGTCGGAGGCTGGAGTCTACCGAACCTCTCTACTCGATGCTGCTCATCGTCTGGCATCACTGGAACCACATAATTTGGAGCTAGTGTGACTGACATAACTGGAGCAACCGGTGTAACTGGCTAAGCCGGGACTGCTCCTGGTGTCTATAATCCCTGAACAACCTGCTCGGGTGTGCTAGCTGCGGGGGTCTGATGACCACCCCTGGTCTGAGAAGTAGCTGCAGTGGTAGTGGCTGAGACTGCCTGAGCCAGGCCTGTGCAGATGGTAGGATCTGAGCTAAAGCCTTCTGAAGACCAGAAATCACAATGAGCACTATCAGTGCCTGAACAGGTGTTGCTAGAGCATCTAAAGTTTGAAGCTGGTCCTGAATTGGGGCAACTGGTGGGTCAACAGGTGCTACCCCTACTGCTCTGCCTCGACCACGACCACGACCGCGTCCACGGCCTCTAGTGGGTGGCAATGGTGGTCGTCCGCCACGTTCGGTAGCACATGTTCTCGCCATCTACGAGAGAATAAAATATAGAAGTTTAGTTTTCGGAACAACAAAGACGCACGACAAGAGTTCAAGAATATAAAGTATTTCCTATAGGTTCTGTAGCCTCTCGAGGATAAATACAGATGTATCCTACCGATCTGCGAGACTCTACTAACCGGCTCATGACTTATGAGGCCTAGTAACTTAGGCTCTTATACCAACTTGTCACGACCCCAATCCTGATCGTGATGACGCCCAACACAATTTCTAGGCAAGCCCGACCAATTAATACTCACAACCCAATCACACATCCCATTTCCAATTTATAGCATTAAATTAACGGTTTAACAAGTCTATTAACCGAACAATTTAGATAGAAATAGTATTAAACACTAACATAACCAATATCTCCCAAAGACCTGGGGTCATGAGTCTAGAGCCTCTAATATAATAAAATAGCAATAATATAGTGATGATAACAAAAATAAACAGTTTAAATGATAATAACTTCCGCAATAACAACAATAAAATGATTACTGCAACCGTCTACAATTTAAGCTAATCAACAAATAACCAACTCACTCGACCGCTTGGGCGAGACCGCAGAAGCGGTCAACGGTGCGCAGAGGCGGATGTTTCCACAGAAGCGGATGTTCCTTCGCAGAAGCGGGCCCGCTTAAGCGGCCCTTTGCTCGCAGAAGCGGAAAAATATAACAACTTTTCAAAAATATTGCCTTAGGGTCAGTAAGCGTTGCCACATGAATTGTGTATTGGCAGAAATTAAAAATTTGCAGAAAAATATTCCCTTGTTATCCATAGAGTTCTAAAAATGCGGAAAGATAAAGGGGATAAGGGGAGGAGTCGGGTCCTGTGAACGTCAGGCAACTACCTTGACAACTCCTAAAAGCTCTGGAAACAGCAAAACAGCTCGACTAAGCTCCTAGAACACCTGAATCTGCACACATGGTGCAGGGAGTAAAGTGAGTACTTCCAACTCAGTGGTAATAGACATATATAATGGCTAAAAGTAAGGAATTCCGAAATTTTACAATGCAAAGCTATAACCAATAATTCAACACATTTAACGGTGGAACAACAACAAGCAGTGACAAGTAAAACATATAGATATTGATGCATGAATGCAATGCAATGCACATGACCATTGTGACGCGCAGCTCGATCCATTTGGGTACCCGTGCTCACTAATAGGGATTCAAACTTCGGAGGGGCTCCTACATCCCAAATGTCATATCATCATAACATTCGCTGCGGCGTACAACCCGATCTACACTCAGTCCAAATATATGCATGCAAGCCACACGGGCACAGTCAAATTTATCATTTTCAGTTCCAATTGTTAGGAATTATAGATTTAAGTGTTTAAACCTTCAGAAATTTACTAATCATTTCGAGATAATGTTTAACTCAGGACTGATATCATGGAAACATGCTAAGCATCATGGAACAATGATAATAATCTTTAAAGAATCCAAATAATCGGCACACAGCCCAGAAATACTTATAACAATCCAAGTAGGATGTTTACCAATTCATTTCTAGTCAATAACACAGTATGAACATCACTTGGACAGAGTAAGCCATAGTCCCCAATCACAAATGACCCCACACTCACCGTAGAGTACATGTCTCGCCTTAATATAGCATCACAGTATGATATACCGGGGTTTCAAACGCTCAGGTCATCATCTACATCTATTACTCACCTCAAATTGGCCATAAGACTAGTCTGCTAAGCCTTTTCCTCTCAAATCAACCTCCTTGTGCGCCGAATCTAATCAAAACCACAAGGAATATGTTACAATAAGCTAATGAAATATAATCCAATTGAAAGAACTCGAAAAATACCAAAAATCACGAAGTTGGCAAAACCCAAGCCTATTTCTCAAAAAATTATGAAATTTACGTCACCAGATTTCTCGTCTCGCCACGAGTCCGTACGTATAAAATTCATCAAAATTGGAGTCCAAATTCTCCCTCAAATCCCAATTTCTCATTTAAAAACTCAAGCCCTAGTTCTTCAAATTTTCACCCAATTTTCCAAGAATTAAAGGTGGATTCTTCAATAAGATAGTGTTTCTAGGTCACGAGACATACCTTTAATCGATTCCCGTCAAAACCCTTTTCAATTTCTACCAACAAGCTCTTGATGTGGTTCAAAAATGGAGGAAATGATAAATGGGTCGCGGATGAAAGGTTATTAAAACCCTTCTGCCGAGCTCATATATCCTTCTACGCGAACACGATGGCCTTCTCGCATTCGCGATGGCCAAAAATCCACTGGGCTACTTTTACTCTACGTGAACACGGAGCCCGTCCTGTGAATGCAATGCTCTTCCTGGCCCAACTACCCGAACGCGTACCTCTTGTCGCGAACGCGAGGAGCAATGACCAGGGGCCCCAAATTCTCTCTAAGAGAACGCGAGTTCCCAACCGCGAATGCGAAGACCAATGACCTCAGGCCTACGCGGCCTATGCCTCGCGAATGAGAAGGCCAAGGACTTAACTGTCGTGAATGCAAATGGACCTACGCGAACGCAAAGGCCAAAATATGCATGCTACTGCTGTTGTATTTCTACAGCTCTCCAAGCCCAAGATTCTTCCGTTTGATCACTCAAAATCACCCCGAGGCCCCTCGGACCTCAACCAAAAAACACCAACATATCCCAACACATCATAGGAACTTGTTCCAATCATCAAAATACGTCAAACAACATAAAAATCATCAATTCACCACGGATTCAAGCCTAAGTTTTCTTCAAACTTCCGAAAAGCACATTCGATCAAAAACCCGACCAAAACGCATCCAAATGACATGAATTTTTGGGAACATATCTAAAATCACCTAATGAAGCTATAGAAACTCTCAAAATTCCATTCTAACATCGGATCAAAATCTCACCTACCAATCGGAATTCGCCAAAATTCAAACTTTGCCAATTCAAGCGTGATTTTGCACCAGACTTCAAGTTCAATTCCAATCGTACTCCTAAGTCACAAATCATCTTCCAAAGCTAAACAAATCACCAGAATTCACATCTTAGCCCTCTAAGTATATATTCAACTTCCGATTGACTTTTCCAAAATAAGCTTCCCTTTAAGAGGCTAAGTGCCTCATTTCCACTAAAACCAATCCAATTTTACCCGATCAACTCAAATATCAATATTGAAACATAGAGCAACATAATATGGGGGAAACGGGGCGGTAACGCACGTGATTGTTATAGGATGACATGCCAGGTCATCATATAGAGGGTGGTCGAGGTGGATGTGTGGAAGATGGTGTCTATATTCGATAATTAGTTTTGGTTCATGTCGGGTTGCTCCACTATGGAAGCTATCCACCTTATTAGGAGGTTAGTGTAGCAGTACAAGGATAAGAAGAATGATCTGCACATGGTGTTTATTGACTTGGAGAAAGCATATGACAAGGTCCCCAGGGAGGTACTCTGGAGATGTCTTGAGGCAAAGGGTGTGCTGGTAGCCTACATAAGAGCAATCAAGGACATGTATATGGAGCTAAGACTAAGGTTAGGACTGTGGGAGGCAACTCGGAGCATTTTCTGATTGTTATGGGATTACACCAAGGCTCTACGCTTAGCCCATTCTTATTTACCTTAGTAATGGATGCATTGACACACAATATCCAAGGGGAAGTGCCATGGTGTACGTTATTTGCTGATGACATAGTTCTATTTGATGAGATGAGGGTCGATGTTAACGAGAGATTGGAGTTTTAGAGAAAGACCCTCGAGTCTAACGGTTTTAAATTTAGCAGGTCCAAAGACAAAGTACCTCAAGTGCAAGTTTAACGCTGAGTCGAGGGAAGTAGTTAGGGACATGAGGCTTGGATCACAGGTCATCCCAAAGAGAGATGGCTTCAATTATCTTAGGTCAATGATCTAAGGGGATAGAAAGATCGACGAGGACGTCACTCACCGTATAGGGACGGGGTGGATGAAATGGATGCTTGCATCTGGAGTTTTGTATGACAAGAAAGTGCCAGCGATACTCAAAGGTAAGTTTTATAGAGCTGTGGTTCGACTGGCCATGTTGTATGTGGCAGAGTGTTGTCCGGTTAAGAACTCCCATATCCAAAGGATGAAGGTAACAAAGATTAGGATGTTGAGGTGGATGTGCAGGCACACTAGGATAGACGATATTAAGAATGAAGATATTCGTAATAAGGTGGCGTAGCCCCTGTGGATGACAAGATGCGGGAAGCGAGGCTCGGATGGTTCGGGCATGTGTGGAGGAGAAGCCTTGATGCTCCCATAAGGAGGTGTGAGTGGTTGGCCGTGGTGGGCATGAGTAGAGGTAGAAGGAGGCCTAAGAAGTATTGGGGAGAGGTGATCAGGCAGGACATGGTACGACTGCAGATTTCTCAAGACATGGCCCTTGATATGAAGGTTTGGAGGTGAAGTATTAGGGTTGTAGGTTATGGGGTAGTAGAGCTTTGCTTACTTTAAGCCAAGGGTGAGGTGGTATTGGATTATAGTTGATTTTAGATAGCTTGCAGTTTATGTTGAATTCACACTATCCGTGCTGTTTATCTTAGCCCCGTGCCTTAGTTACTTGTTACTGTTATTGCATGTCATTTATCTTTTGGTTGTTATGCTTCTGTTACTATTACGATTTCTACTGGAATTAGTAATGAATTGTCTCCTTCCTTTTTCTTTCCCTGAGCCGAGGGTCTA
>JASVEL010001272.1:0-106095 GCA_032618575.1 Nicotiana noctiflora | reverse complement strand
AATAATTGTCTGTTAGCTATATCTGCTAATCAAAGAGGCAAAATTCCTTTTTTCTTACAAGGCAAGGCTGTTTTGTGACCTCTTCCTTTTCTTCTTAAAAATGTACGCATGTTCATATATACCTACGACGAAGAAAATTCCTAAAAGGAAAATGTAAGTATATGTACGTTTTAAGTATATGTACATATCTTAGACGACCTAACATGCATTTTCTTAGCGAAAATTAAGGAAAGATAAGACAAATTTTGGAAGCTGGTGGAGTGAGATCTTAAACAATACATACAACAAAATAAAAGGACTTTGCTTTTGAACGGGATTTATTTTCATAACAGTTATATTCAGGTCAGCTTGCGTGCACCTCAATTAATTGTATGGGATATCTGTTACCTTCCACCAACAACAAGTAACGGATAACTCTGTCTACCTGCACCTCGATTAATTGCATGGGATATCTATCACCTTCCACCAATAACAAGTATCGGATAACTCTGTCCACCAAAGCTTCGACAAATAAAAAAAAATCACTTAATTTTTTGCCTCTGCTAGAATTTGAACTTGAGACCTTATGGTTCTTGTCCACATTATAGATTACTAGATTTGTTTTCTTGTCATAAAGATAGAATTATAATTGAAGAAGTGAAAATTCATTTCAATTACAATTAATATGAAAAATCAGGTACAATACTTGGAAATCAAGGTTCAAATCCAACAGAGATTTTTAAAAAAAAATACTACATTTGCCTAAATCTTTATACCTCATATTTGTACTTGGGAAGGCAGGGTATTGGAATAATTGAAGGGCAGACAAACTGACCTGGAGTCCTAACACCACCACTCAAAAAATATTGATTAGGTATATATATGGCAATTTCCAACTTTAAAAAACAAAACTGCCAATTTGTTTTATATCTTGCAAATAATTGTTACCGGCTTGGTCTTACGTTGTACTATATATATATATATATATATATATATATATCAATTTTAAGACCAGGTCTCACTGAAAACCTTTGACATAGATCTTTCTGTTTTTTCCTTAAAAAAGTAGTAAAACAGCTCGAAATAATTTAATAAGGATATTCAAAAGCATCACTCCATACAACATGAGCTGTCCTAACTGCTATAGTTGTAGATATTAGTTCCTGTTGTTAGAGGTGAAGAAAGCAGCTTTTGCGAAGTTGGCAGGGAGCACAAGCGAGGAAGAAAGGCGGGTGAACAGAGAGAGCTATAAGGTGTCAAGGAAGGAAGCGAAACTGGCGGACACGGAAGCTAAAAACGCAGCTTTTGGTCGCATGTACGAGGAATTGGGGGAGAAAGGCGGGGACAAGAAGTTATTCCGGTTAGCCAAAGTAAGGGAAAGGAAGGCGCGAGACCTGGACCAAGTTAGGTGCATCAAGGATGAGGATGGTAGAGTCCTGATGGGGGAGTCTCAAGTCCAGCAGAGATGGCAGGCGTACTTCCGAGATCTTCTCAACGAGGAGGGGGACCAAAGCATAGAACTAGGGGAGCTGGGGCATTCAGAGCGTAATAGAGACCTAGGGTACCAAAGGCGCATTAGGGTGGAAGAGGTCATGGGGGCTTTGCGTAGGATGAATAGAGGTCGAGCGACCAGGCCAGACGAAATCCCGGTGGAGTTTTGGAAATGTATGGGTAAGCCAGGAGTGGCGTGGCTCACCAGGTTGTTTAATGCGATCTTCAGGACCAAAAGGATGCCGGAAGAGTGGAGGTGGAGTACAGTGGTACCCTTGTATAAGAACAAAGGGGATATCCAGTGTTGCAACAACTATAGGGGCATCAAATTAATAAGCCACACCATGAAGGTTTGGGAGCGGGTGATCGAGGCTAGGGTGAGGGAGTCGACATCTATTTCCCTGAACCAGTTCGGTTTCATGCCGGGTCGGTCCACTACAGAAGCTATCCACCTTGTCAGGAGATTGGTGGAACAGTTTAGGGATATGAAGAAGGATGTGCACATGGTGTTTATAGACTTGGAGAAGGCGTATGACAAGGTCCCTAGGGAGGTGCTATGGAGGTGCCTGGAGGCTAAGAGCATGCCGGAAGCCTACATCAGGGTAATCAAGGACATGTACGATGGAGCTAAGTCTAGGGTCAGGACAGTGGGTGGTGACTCAGACCATTTTCCGGTGGTTATGGGGCTCCATCAAGGATCTGCGCTTAGCCCTCTCTTGTTCGCATTGGTGATGGATGCTTTGACGTGGCATATTCAAGGGGATGTGCCTTGGTGTATGCTATTTGTTGATGACATAGTGCTGGTAGACGAGACGAGGGTCGGTGTTAACGAGAGGCTAGAGGTATGGAGACAGACTCTCTAGTCTAAGGTTTTCAAACTAAGCAGGTCTAAGATAGAATATCCGGAGTGCAAGTTTAGCGCGGAGACGAGCGAAGTGGGAGGGAACGTGATGATTGGATCTCATGCCATAGCCAAGAGGGATAGTTTCAGATACCTTGGATCGGTGATTCAGGGGGACGGGGAGATTGACGGGGATGTCACCCATCGCATAGCGGCGGGGTGGTCGAAGTGGAGGCTTACATCGGGAGTCTTGTGTGATAAGAAAGTGCCACAAAAACTCAAAGGGAAGTTTTATAGAATTGTGGTTAGACCTGCCATGCTGTATGGGACGGAGTGTTGGCCGGTGAAGAAATCTCATGTTCAGAGGATGAATATTGCGGAGATGAGGATGCTTAGGTGGATGTGCGGGCTCACCGGGTTAGATAGGATTAGGAACGAAGTTATTCGGGAGAAGGTGGGAGTGGCCCCAATGGATGAGAAGATGCGAGAGGCGAGGCTTCGATGGTTCGGGCATGTGCGGAGGAGAAGCCCCAATGCTCCGGTGAGGAGTTGCGAGCGGCTAGCGATGGTCGGTGTGAAGCGAGGCAAAGGGAGGCCTAAGAGATACTAGGGAGAGGTAATTAGGCAGGACATGGCCAGGTTGCGGATTTCCGAGGACATGACCCTAGATAGGACAGCCTGGAAGTCTAGTATAAGGGTTGTAGGATAGAGGCTTCTAGATCTTTCGTACTCTTTTTCCGGGGTGGGTGAGGCGCGGTAGGGCCACCCTTAGAGGATTAGTTTGCGTTCTCTTATGGTAGTCATTTCTGGTAGCTACTGTTTCAATATTATTGCATGCCGATTTATTTATGGTACATATATCTCTTATAGTTAGTTAATTATTTATGCGATGTATGCTGGTGTAACTAATGTTGTTTTTGTTTTCTTTTCTTTTCCCTGCGCCGAGGGTCGATTGGAAACAGCCTCTCTGCCCTTTTGGGTAGAGGTAAGGCCTGCCTACACATAACCCTCCCCAGACCCCACTTTGTGGGAATATACTGGTTTGTTGTTGTTGTTGTTGTTGTTGTTGTTGTTAAAAGAACTCGGACTTTAGAATCCGAAGAAAATCCATGATTTAAATTTTATGATTCTTGAAATTGAATCATTTTTATTCTTATGGTTATGGTTAAGCACCTAGTATTCATTATAATTATAGTAGATTTTACGTATAAATTTTATGTTCCGCGCCGAAAGTATGAAGTTCATTGAACCTTGTAACATTATACTGGATCCGCCTTTGGACTTCACATGCAGCAACATGAACATATCTATGGCAGGGCTAAGGGACAAAAGTGGGTTCACCCGAAAAGAGGCGAATCCAAGATTTCAATTGTATGGGTGCACAACTCATGTTTCGATCGTTGAACCTATTATCTTATTGGATTTATGAGTTCACAGTTCATATTTTTAACAATTTTGATGGGTTTTGTACAGATAAATCTCTGTCTAGGCTAAAACTTATGGGCTCAGATAAACTCACAAATTGGCTACTTGATTCGCCCCTGCATCCGAATCCTTACAGTGTATATAAAGTCAAATGTTAATGGGTTTTAAAGTAAGAATTTGTAATGAATTTTTTAAAATAAATATGTAATTGGACTAAAGTTACTGGTTTGGCCTTTACCCGTTATCGAAGCTCTAGCTCCACCTGACTCCTATTGTCATATGTCGAGGGAATTCAACAGTTTATATGTTCAAAAGGGAATATATTCAATTGAAACTTCTCGCACACATCTAGTTCTGCTCCTGGACATCACTTGTGTAAAATCCCTACATAAGCCATATTGGCTTCATTATTTCGTTAGATACCGTGTAAACTAGAAATCTAGCGAATCCTGTTGAATTTGAATTGTTTTCATTTTTAATTAGCATCAATTTATCTTTAAGTTAAATCCAACCAGGAGCCGTTTATTTGGAAAAACTTAACAGGAAGATCGGTCAACGTGATTATGACATATGATCTGATCATTGAACAATTACAATAAGTGACAAACTATAATTAATCACTAATCTAATGCTATAATTAAAAAACTAAAAAGGACAGAAGAAAGATAAATAGTATAAAGAATTAACACATTTTAGTTAGATTAAACAAGAAAAGTGCATATAAATTAGCTCTAATGCATGCTGTTTGAGTACAGAAACGCAACAAAACAAGACATCTCTTTAAAAACTAAGTAGCATTCCAAAATATGGCTGCATTTAGCTCTTTGGGTTTTGTAGTATTAATTTTTGTAGGAATGTTAGGGTCTAGCCATGGCCAGTTACAACTCAACTTCTATAGCAAGAGTTGCCCAAAAGCAGAGAAGATTATTCAAGACTATGTCCAGAAACACATTCCTAACGCTCCGTCTCTTGCAGCTGCCTTACTCAGAATGCAATTTCATGATTGCTTTGTCAGGGTAAGTATAATATACATACATTTATTGTAATTGGATTGAGACAGAATTAAATAGCATAACATGAATGATGATTCATATAACTGACCCCTTTTACTGATTGAGACGTAATTGTTATTGTTGTATTCGCAGGGTTGTGATGCTTCTGTGCTGCTGAATTCCACAAAGAGTACAGGAACCCAAACAGAAAAAGTGGCAATCCCAAATCAAACATTGAGAGGATTCTCATTTATTGATGGAGTGAAGAAAATAGTTGAAGCTGAATGCCCTGGAGTTGTCTCTTGTGCTGATATTGTTGCACTGGTTGCTAGAGACTCTGTAGTTGTCACAGTAAGCAAAATATTGAATAAATTATTCTCAAATTCTAGCACCATTTTCTGTTGTGATTAATCCTTTTATTGGCGTATTAATAGGGAGGTCCATACTGGAATGTTCCAACTGGTAGAAGAGATGGAAGAATATCAAATGCCTCAGAAGCCTTAGCTGACATTCCAGCTCCAACTAGTAACTTCACCAGACTCCAGTCATCTTTTGCCAAGAAGGGTCTTGATCTAAAAGACTTGGTCCTATTGTCTGGTAACTCAAAATACATATACTTGTACATAAGATTTAATAATAAGTGGCAGTGAGACTTGACCTCAGAATCTCTGTCTTTGTTATCATGATGAATTGTGTGGTCATGTCATTGAAGGTACACTTTTTTTTACTATATTTTAACATGTTTCAGGTGCTCACACTATTGGAGTTTCTCATTGCCCATCATTTTCCTCACGTCTGTACAATTTCACTGGAACTTTTGGTACTCAAGATTCATCTCTAGACAGCGAATACGCTGCCAATCTTAAGGCCAAGAAATGCAAATCCCTGAATGACAATACAACAATAGTTGAGATGGATCCTGGTAGTTTCAGGACATTTGATCTAAGCTACTTCAAGCTTGTGCTCAAGAGGAGAGGTCTGTTCCAATCTGATGCAGCCTTAACGACGAGTTCTACGACAAAATCATTCATCAACCAACTAGTCCAAGGTTCACTCAAAGAGTTCTATGCTGAATTTGCTCAAGCCATGGAAAAAATGGGAAGAATAGAAGTGAATACAGGTTCTACTGGTGAAATTAGAAAGCAGTGTGCACTTCTGAATTAATAGTCTAAAAGACTCTTTCCTTTTGATTCCAGTTTCAATAATTTAGTGTTTTGTACTTGTGTCTATTGTGTGAATGATTTGAGGTACATGTATCATGTTTTCTTTTGTATCTAGAAACAAAAAAGGCAAGTAGGACATTAAGCTCCCGCTATGTGTGGGGCTCGGGGACGGGCCAGACCACAGGAATTTATTGTATGCAGACTTGCCCTATATTTCTACAAGACTGTTTCTACGGCTCGAACCCATGATCATGTTTTGTTTTGTATCTATTCCCTAATAATTTGAGGCAAATGTATTACTATGTTATTTTGTATCTATTCCCCGTTATATATATTTACAGTTTGATGGTTTTTCTGGAAATAAAATTTACCAATTATATACAAAATAATTATTCTCTCCTCTTTATTCTCACCCAAATTCAAACAATCAAATTTTTTCCTACTCATGTCAGTCAGTCTAAAAAATGCTACCACGCATATTCTATAATAAATCTAAAACATGCACCACTGAATTAAGAGGATTGCGGCAAGCCAGAACTTTGCTTGTCTTTGCACATACTATAAGTTTCATGAAAATCGATCTGGAAGACCAGAAAAATAGCCTTTAAGGCCCTGGAATTTGTTGCATAAACATCAATGTCACCTTATTCTTTAACGGCCTGGTAAAAGCAAAATCAAATCATTAGTCATAATAGTTCGTTTGGATGGGCTATTGTTGCAAATGTTAATTAGGAATATCTTTTGGAGTATATATATTAATTTTGGGAAAATTTTGTAAAGATTTGAGGTGGTTTTGGTTGGTATTTCATATTGAAACTTGAAAAAGACGACATAACAAATTGTATATATTTTATATATCGCGTATAGAAACGACACACAAAATATGTACAACTAATATAATTGTACAGTGAGACCTCTATATAATAACATCCTTATATAACAACACTTCACTGTAAAAGCAAAGTTTTTTCGGAACCAAATTTCATGTTTGTCGTAATATATATTTTTTATAGCAGCAATTCGCTATAACATCCAAAAATAATTGAACAAACGAGGCTGTTATAGAGAGGTTTGACCGTATATCATTGACCTATAGCCAAATTTTTAACTACATGCTTAAACTTTACGGGGCTACTATTACCCCTTAAACTATTTTAAAACGGAATAAACTTACTCTTAAAATGTCACAACCACATCTATGTTGTGTGGTAGAGTACACGCACCTCAATTTTTCAATCTTCTCCTTTCTTTCTCTGCTTCTTCACCATACACAATATCTTTATCACCCCCAAAAGAAAATTTTAACTTCCACCATTTTTATTTTCACTTATTATCGCTTTCGCTATCTTTTTTTCATATCCATAGAACTTTATTACATTCATACAAATATAATTTCAACATATGAGAATTTTTCATAAAGAGCATTCATAAAGACCTAATTAGCAATAAATAGAAATCATTTCTAATATTACATGATATAGGAATGTTTTACCGTATTCTATAATGTATTTAGTGTATTAAACAAGTTGTATTTAATAATACAACATTAAGATCCGCCGCATAAATTGGGATTGCTATAAATGTCAAACTGTATTTAAGTGTATTAACATGTATTTAGCGTGAAAATAGTAACGGGTAAGCGCAAATTTGGGGAATTTGAATAAGATAAAAACGGAAGGATATCCAAAAAAAATTGATTTCCACTATTTTAGTTAACTAACTTAAATAAACAAAATCGATATGAAATATACTCTATTTTGACCCAATTAACGAGAAAAAAACAGAGCATTACAAATCGGATAGAACACCCTCGACAATGGCAGAAAATTCTGCCATCTTTCATGTTTAAATCCAATTTCTGTATCAACATGTATTAAACTAAGTTGTATTTAGTTTTATTTTTTTGGATTTCATTTTTTTGGATTTCATTTTTGATATCTGAATAAAATGAAAGAGGTGTCAAACTTGCTGTATTGAGGGACTATATAGCAGACAGTCTGTATCAACATGTATTAAACTGTATTATACTATGTTTTCATCTATTTTTTTATTTTATTTCGGATCTGTTTTCTAGTTTAAAGTGTTCTATAGAATTGAATAAACATATAGTGAATAAACATGTATTAAAATGTATCAAATTCTTAAGAAAAGATGGTAGAAATTGGATTTGTAATGCTCGACAGAAATTAGATGGCAGAAATTGGATTTACCGATGACAAAGCATTAAAAATCGGATTAAAAAAACCCTCGACAATGGCAGAAATTGGATGTCGGATGAAGTGGGAGACGAGAAGAAGAGTATTAGGGGAGGAGAGTGATTTGAGAGATACAGAATAAGTGTGTTTGGGAAGTTTTAAGAAAAGATGTATTAAGATGAAAGAGAAAATAAAATGTTACAATTGAGAAAAATAAGGCTTAAATATAGGAAATCATTAAATTTTGATTTTTTGCTACAAAAATAAAAAAGGTTATTATATTATGTAAAATTTTGAAAAGGTATTTATATGTTATAATTAGGTCTTAACATATTCTATAGGTGGTAAAATTTACTTTATCTGCCCAATATATGGGCCTCACGATATGTTGAACCGCCAAAAGTCCAGTGTGTACCTTTCTGTACCGGGCAAACATGGAATGCAACTACTTAAACTTGTGTTCAATTTATGTCGCTCTATTATATGACCAAGGTTCTGCTGCATAACAAATGACAGGCTAAATATATCAAATTAGAGAACAAGGTAAGGAGCCAACGTATTTTCGGAAGATAAAAACAGCGAGATCAAGTAATTTGGAGAGAAAGGAAGGATGATCATAAAAGATTTGGATTAAAAAAGTTAGGGCTATGGGAAAATTACTTCTTACTACCGCTCTGCATGCAATATATTAGAATTTAGAAAAGCTTCCTCTGATGTCCATAAGATTTTGCAAAATGACAATTTCCCTTCCCTCAATGTAATGACCCTCAACTGCTGAAAATGTAGAAGAGCAGTAGCAATGTACGGCCACCTCAGACGCTGAAAGTCGCAATAGATTAGCCTCCGTGTTATCTAAATTGGAAGCCAAGACACATACATCTGAGACATCCCTCATGATTATTTCTTGCTTGAAACATAGATGCAAGATATTATGGTCACTCCTGCAACTGCAGCTCCAATGGTTGTCAAAACTTTCGCGACAGTAATGACAGGCTTGCGCGAGGGTATTGATAGCAGTTCCTTAACCTGTGGCAGCGAATCAGTAAACTATGTTCCTTCCAGAAGTTAAGTCTCAGAAACTAAACGAATAGGAAAGCAAATTCATATATTTCTCAATGCACAACAGGGCGCATTCAAGTCTTACTAATATTGTCACTATGAATAAATGCTTGTTACCTCAATAGGTTTCTTCCAGTTCTTCTTGATTCCTGGCAGGTGACCCTTACCAACAACTGCGACAACAGAGTTGTGTTCACGGGCAACTTTTAGTAACATTGATGACATAAACCTGCAGAGAGAGAGAGAGAGAGAGAGAGCGGGGGGGGGGGGGGGGGATTCTTCAGATTTGTTAAATGGAACAAGTAATTACTTTCAAGACTGTAAAACTTCAAAACCAAAATGTCGGCTCAATCACTCTTTGTACTTCTGTGTTTATTTGCAAGGCAGTAAGAATGAAGTTACCATTAGACTGTTTAATTAGACAAATGAACTAATTGTGCCAAGATTGGAATTCTAAATTACCATTCTGTAGCTGAATAAGCTGAAGACTGATGACATTTAAGCTTAAATAAGCTGATAAGCTTTATATCATCTTTCCTTAGTCCAGCAAACAATCATTAGTATATCAACGACTTTTCTCTTGTTACCACCTTCTCTTTTGGGATTTTTTTTTTTTTTTGGTGGGGGGTGGGGTTAGTTTGTTGCCACTATCAGACATTGATATTTCAAGACTAAGGAATATACTAGAGCAACAGCCATATTCTCAAAGTTTTGATCTGGAATAACTTAGGCAAAAGCCATATAATTGGAAAATCCTAAGTACAGATACCAAACTTGACAGTGAGTGCCTGATTTCGAAGTCAAAGCCATAAAACAAGAAAGCAGCAGGCCAAACTTGTATCATACCAACAGACCCATGCATGTGTTTTTTTTTGGGGGGGTGGGGGGGGTGGGGGGGGAGGAGAGGGCAAGTCAGAGGAATAACTTAGGCAAAAGCCATATAATTTGAAAATCCTAAGTACAGATACCAAACTTGACAGTGAGTGCCTGATTTCAAAGTCAAAGCCATAAAACAAGAAAGCAGCAGGCCAAACTTGTATCATACCAACAGACCCATGCATGTGTTTTTTTTTGGGGGGGGTGTGGGGGGGTGGGGGGGGAGGAGAGGGCAAGTCAGAGGCACTAACTGGTCTCGCTCATGAACTAGGGTATCCATAAGAGTTGGGAACTTCTTGCTCATTTCTTGAATTACAAGAGTCAACATGTCAACATCATCCATTTTCTTCAACTGCTCGCCAAAAATAGTTTGTTATAAGCAACATAAGTTACTCTTCTTCAAAAATCAAATTACTTTTATGCAGAGAGAGGCAACCTCGTAAAATCTTATGCAAGGAACCTACCATTTTGACGAGATCTCCAGGCTTTGGTAAAAACACTGCTTGGAATAATAAAGAGTATAACAATTTTGTCTTGTGCCAAAGTGGCATTTTTGCCCATGTTCTTCGTAATGTCACCTGTTCCAAAAATAGAAACAACAATTCATTAAACTGAAAAACAGAAGGAAAACCAACGATAGAGAGCAGGAGCAGTGAAAATGCGAAACTGTTTCTTTATTCTTCTTTTTTCAGGTAGAAAACACTACCAAAGAAAGTGTAATTGTAAGCTGATAACATCATAAAAGCATTAAGAAACTTCATATGTTTATACAGATCCCGCACTCCATGAAAGTGGTACTCCAGTGTGTCAAAAAGAACGAGAGAGATGAGAAGGGACGATATGTTTCAACTTTAGCAACTCTGATGTTCACCAGACACCATGAAAGCAACCTCAAGTGTGCCATGATCACAAGAGATATGTGGCGATGTAAAACTAGTATCCAATTACAGAAGGGATGCATGTGACAACTTTAAGAACAGAAGTAAACAAACAAATTCAACAATGGAATGAATCAAAACATCTTACTTGCACAGGACGGTCACCAAGAATCACTTTCCCACCGTACTTCATTGCTTCATCATACGCCACACGAAACTCTGCCCCAGGAAATACCTCAAGCTTGCTAGCAACCTAAAACGCAACATAGATCCAATGAGTGATCAGCGTGTCCAGAGCACCAATGGTAAGGAGCAAAGTAGCACTTCCAAACTGTAAAGATATAGGTCATGCCTTGGCAAGAAACCAGCTGTACAGTATCCCAAATGGATTTTGATTTTTCTTCCACATCTCCACCATTTCTCCCATGGTTGGTACCTGGCCATCTCAGAATTGAGAATATTAGTAGTTCACCTGAAGAGGAGAAAGCGAAGATCCACTACAACATCTCGCACAGTACAAAGGAATACAGCTAAATGATACAAACACTAGGTAACATGGAACTACTCAAATAAATGATAAATCAAGCAAGGACAGGATCACAGAATATGCTTATTTGTTTCTATAACATAGAAATTTAGAAAAAGTACCTGTTTGATATGTCTGCCCAATTAAGACACTAATACCATGATGCCAGAAAAACATATGCACAGAAGACCGAGAGAGACAGAAAATTGTGTTCCCTGTCATAACTTATATCAAAAAGGTCATTTCACTTTTCATCTGTGTCCATGACCAAGATGACATTTCAATATACCGACCATCTGATACACCCTTGATTCCTTGAATGTATCTGGACTTTTTCCATGACTCATGGCCAGTCCACTGGAACATGCATTACTCTTATGGGCTTGATATGCCTTAGTAAAGTCAGGACAGACATGTTTAAACCTAAACCTTCTAATAAATAAACAAATTGCAAAAGGTCAGAGAGAGAAAAATGGGAACCTAACATGTATATATGAAGTACTAAAGTGAGACAAACCAAAAATGACACCAGTTGACACGAACATATGCTGTCTACATATGTCTGTATGTGCTAAATATGTACACCTTTATACATTAGTTACCCAGAATGCTGGATATTCTCCTAGCATGAACAAATTCTGTTTCCAAAGTTTCTGCAAACTACGTAAATTCTGAAATGATAAAAGGAGAGCCTGCTAACAGAATAAACAATTCCAATACTTATAACACTAGCTACCAACTGCTGGATTTTCTCCTAACACGAATAAATTCTCTGTTTCCCAAAGTTCTGTGCAAACTACATGACTACTGAAATGATAAAAAGAGTGCCTACTGATTGTAAGACTGACCTTTAAATCTTGAGGTGTGAGTACACCCACTCGACCTGAGCATAACTCCAAGAAGACAACCTATCATCAACAACCCAGCATGAATCAGACTGATGTTCAAAACGTAAAAAGGATTGAAATATATAGCATGCACCACAAGCTGCTATGCATCAACAGATTGTTAGAAGTATGACCTCTGGTTTCAAGAAATTGATCACTGCTTCAACTTCTTGGCAGGATTCCTGTAACCATGAAGAGTAAAGTAAGATGATCATACCCCCTCTATAAGTCAGTTTGTTTATAACATGTTTTTCTTTAATATGAACGATTAACCCAATAAAAAATCTATATCATATAAAACTTCAAACTTGATCAACCTAAGCAAAGAGAAAGGAGCAAATAGGAAAGATGAGGCACGGAAAATGGAGAAAGTACATATTCATACAAGCTCGGTTTGCAGCAAGAAAAGTTTATAAAGGCATGGAAACTTAATCAAAATCACTTATATATCACGTCTTCTACCATTCAACTTCAAGAATTTTCAGTTATATTTTTCAATTTAGCCATGTACAGCAGATGCTGAGTCAAATCCAAGACTAAAAGACATCTCAAGCAATGCTCACAAGATATCTAACAATCCTATGTTGTTAGAGCATCATTTCAGCAAACAATTATTGATGAACAACTGATTCAGTCTCTACTACGGGAAGCATGAATTATATCAAAATAAAATTCTAGACTTAAGAAACTTTATGCCATAAAAAAGTTCTTGAAGTGTGAATACAAAAATCACCTGGACCTCCTTATAAAATAATGCTAATAGAATTAGCTAATAATTGCAACAAACAAACAGATAACACGATTTCTATCACCTCCTTCAACTTAAAAGAAGGAAAAATATGTAAAACATTCGCTCTTGACACTTTACTTTTCACCTCTCTTTGTGATTCAAGTTGCATGAAATAAACTTATAAAGGATGAATATGGACATTTCTCACTCAATTTTCTCTATTGTAAGATTATTTCCAATAAAAAAGTAGGGAATTTACCGCAGAAACGTGTGCAGTGCCAACAACATATACATCACAAATGCCTCCATCCGTAGAAGATTCACAAGTGAGCTTCATTACACTCCTCGACAATCCCTCCGGCAAAACCTTCCTTTCATATCCTTCTCCTTCACCTGCACAATTAGCCGTTTTTAGCCGAAATTATTCAAATTTTAGCCGCCTCAAAATCAACTTATATTTAAACAAGGGTGCTCAAAGCGGCTACCTGCTTTCATTTCTACACTCGCCGAAGTTACCTCTTCAACACTCGCCTCCGAGCCTTCTAAACACGAATTAGCACTTCCTCCTCCATCAACGTGCACAAAATCCTCCAGCACCGACGCCTTCATCGGAATTGAGCCCATTTTCGCCGGCGTACGGCTACCGGTTGTTGAGAATGATTTATAGTTTAGAGTTGCGCTAGGGATTACGAAGGAATATTTAGCTCGGAGAGATTTGAACCGGTGAACTGAGCCGGTGAATGAGTTGAACCGGTTTGACTCGGTCGAGTTGAGAAAGGTGAGTTGGCGATGGCGAGGCAAGCGACGCAGCATGGAGGGTTTTAAATTGTGTAACCGTTTACAGGATTCTATTTCTGGTTTTGTATCAATACGTTATATACCTTGCTTTGCAGTGGACATGTAACATGTTGATTACACGTAGCAAGAGGGATTTGACTGGATTGTTTGCTTTGTCATACCTTTCCTGTAGTCTTAAGTTTTGCATATTTTAGTTTGATGTTCTTTTTAATAATTAGTATTTATACTCGTGCGTTATACGGAGAATAATAAATACATTTTTTCATAAGAACATGAAAATGCTATAGTATTATTTTTGGAATATATAAATGTAATAGTGTTCGTACAATGAACTCATAAGAAAAAACGGTAAAGAAACATACCGTTATTGTTTAAGTCCAATAATATTCTTTATAATTTCAATAAAGTAAGTCATGTAATACCAGCTAAAGTGTCGCAAAGAAATATTTCTATGTCTTGAAAATTCATAAAGACGACAAATATATAGTCTTTCAACATAGAAAAATCAGGCCTTACAACATGGAGTTATGAGAAAATATCCCACTTGAACAACCTTGTCATCCACAATGTACACACTATATTATAACAATTTCCCTGGGGAGCTTAGGGACACGACATGCACAAGTAGTTCCAAAGTTGTGATTCCGTTGTTAGGGGCGTACGCAGAAATTTTTATAAGCGGTGTTAAAATTTATACAACAACAACAACAACAACAACCCAGTATAATCCCACTTAGTGGGGTCTGGGGAGGGTAGTGTGTACGCAGACCTTACCCCTACCCTGGGGTAGAGAGGCTGTTTCCAAATAGACCCCCAGCATCCTTCCCTCCAAGAACTTCCCACCTTGCTCTTGGGGAGACTCGAACTCACAACCTCTCGGTTGGAAGTGGGGGTGTTAAAATTTATAAAAGAACCGAAATATAATTTTGATTAACATACTTTTGGACAAGAAATAGCCTAAGTCTATTGACTTTGTTGAATCTTAAAGTTAGAAAAGGTCTTGGGTTCAATTGTACTTCATTGTAATTTTTAACCACAAAGGCTCTCTTAAATAATTGCAAAAGAAAAATGTGTTAGTTGAGGTTTGAACCTTTGACTTCTTAGAGCAAAATTAAATACATAACCAACACACCAAACATAATTTATATTAAGTGGTATCATCTTTTTTCTACTTATCCGTTTTTGTACAGTATTAACACATATATTTAGTAAAATTTGCCGACGAAGCGGTATCGCGTGACACCGCTTCAGTAAGCGTGCATCCGCCCCTGGATGTTGTATGTAATCTTAGCAGCAGAGATGCTCGTATCCATGCTTCATATCAAACCACAACAAATAGGAAAGGATTAAATATAAGAAACTGACATAGTTTTTCAGTTGTAGAGGATGTTGCTTCCAAACACCTTTTTCCATCTTTCAATCAAGTTGCGATCTGCATAATGTTGTTTCAAACAGAACTCGTACAATATTTCATTACATCCATAGTAAAGGTCATAAACATATCACTCCTCTTATCTACAATCATGAATATGGGCCAGAATCACCTTCTTTTACCATCATTAGGGTCATTGACAGCTTTCAAAACCTAGATAATAAAATTTAAAGTCGGGAAATTCAATCAACAAAATAAGACCAAAAAAATTACTCAGTGCCACCATGCATCAAATTACTAACCTTATCTCATTTAAAAATTCAATTCATGTAGGTTAGGCTCAATCGACTCCCAACCCTCGGGGTATTTTATAAGATTTATTTTGACCCTAGGTATCTTTTAATTGCAAATCGGGGGAAAAAAAGAACAAAAGAGAGACTTATTTCATATGCAAGAAAAGATGAAGAGAGTAGTAACAGCCCCCATACTCGCTACATGCACATAATACAATTTTATAGGTAATTTAAGTTTTTATAGTCAGTAATCAGCATAAAAAAGGTGCTACATCTGCACAAAATTAAGTTAGCGTGCAATTATTCCCCATAAGAGTACAGGAAAGTGTATGAATTATATTGTATTAATATGATCATCTATCTGGATTTCTATTACTACAAAATTATATATTCTGTAAGCATCTGAATGTTTCCACTAAAGATAGAGTTTTATCCTGAAATATCTATAGTTCATTTGATTCTAGACTTCCCTATTATTATACAAAGGAGCGATATTGGTAAGCCTTCTCCGACTTTTCTAAATTACGTCCCTGCCACATGCTTAAACCTAATTAAGGGGGAGGGTATAATAATTCACTGATTGATCATGATTAAGTCACTATCTTTAGTTTTCTGTACTCTACCACTATTTTAGCTGATGTGCTATTTATATCCAGGTAGTAGTAAAATTTATATTGCAGCATGTATCAATGTCCTTATTTTTTATGTTTTTTGAGAATTCAGATACACTCACTTATATTTGAAGACCAATTTATTTGTCTGATTTGTTTCAAACTTTTGATGAGAGATTTCATTGTATGCAAATGAATATTTATGATTCTATCATCAATCACTTTTTCTATTAACATACATGAGTGCACAGACAGAGGCGGAGCCAGGATTTTGAGCTTATGATTTTGGGATTCTAATCATCTTAAATTACTGGGTTCTAAATTAAGAATTTATACATATTCAATAAATTTTTTAAGATAAATATAGGGTTTGAATGAAAACTACTGAGGTCGACTCCGCTAGCACACTCTAGCTCCGCCCCTGTGCACAGAGGATGCTTGATATGTGACTTTCCACTTTATGTATCTTCCTTCATTGTCATTTTCTTTGGATATATGTGATATATATCCCCGATGTATTTGCAGGAGGAATTATTTTCAATGTCATATAAGAATGGTGAACAAAAGAGGTATATAATATTCTCGAAAGTTTCTTAGGCAAAGCATATAAAAGTATGAATTTTGCGTATATGTAGTTCCGATTGAATATGATATGATAATAAAAAATACGTAACACTTCGAATAGAATCGCACACGTGACAGAAAGATCCTTCACAACTGCCACATGTTTAAAGATATTTCTCTAATATTTTGGAAACATAATATCACCAACCACATAAATAGAGAAATGAAAAAAACTTATGAAATCGTACTACCTGTTATATCAAAGTCCAACTTTATACATAAGCTTTATTTTGATAATCAAGTAAAATCAAGTTGCTTGCGTATTTTGTTATCTTTAACATGTAAAGTTCTATGCTGAGAACTTAATATCTTAACAATCCCGATCATGTTATTAGTTTAGATATTATGCAAAAGATTCTAAGTAGAAAAGACGTTACTCTTCATTCCAACTTTTTATATTTTATTTCAAGACTATACTGATAATAATCATATATACGAAAATCGAATTATGCGTATAATTTTCTTATTCACCATATCTACCTTAAGGGAATGTAGTTAGCAGTGTTAATGCGAATAATCAGAAAATAATGATTTTTTGTATACATTTTTTTCCATTAAAAGAAGTCAAGTAAAAAAGTTTACGTGAAAACTTTTGCCTGAATAAAAGTTGGAAAGACTTGGAACCTGAGTCGAGTTCATTAAGACAAAGACAATCGTTCGTAGACTTCTAGATTTTCCTGCACTTGCCCGAGTTTTCCTGCACAATACACCTTGAACTTTAATAAAAAAATATAGGTTCTTCAATAACAAACTATTAACAATTTTTTTAAGTAAATTCATATGTTTCATATATGCATTGATATATAATGAAACTCCTTTTGTGGAACAATGTTCTATGTATACCTGTCCGACTTGAGCTGTGAGTGTTCGACTTGTCCTGCACCTGTCTATAATTATATGCTGGAGTTAAGATTCTTACATCAGTGCTGTCAATAAATATAATGTTCCATACCTCCATCTATATGTAATGAAACCCCTTTTGAGGAATAACTTTTTGTGTATACCTGTCCGACTTGAACTGTATGTATATATGTGAGTTGTGACTAACTGCTAGTTTTTTTTTTCTTCTTTTTGCAGCAAATTCAAAGAGATTATCATCATCATCAAAGGTTATATGATATTCATTGCAATCGGTTGCTAAATCCAAGTAGGAGAAATCACCTTTGACTGATTCTTCCAACTCTTTGGCTCCTAGAAATCATACTTCAAAGGTTATTGTAGCAAGAAATATTATTCAGAGTAAAAAGAAGATAGAAAAAGAAACGTGGGAGAACGAAATACTGTTATTTTTTTTAGTTGGGCAGTTTAATTGACAGGAACTGCCCGGTATAAAGTTTTATCTTTTTGAAGAAAAACTGCCATTATTAAAAAAAATACCTTCAAAAAAAATTGAAACTCCAACAAAGTTGGAGATTTGTCCTAAAAACTATACGTGTCAACTTAATGTTATTTAATTTGTCATTCTATCCTTCTTTTGTCTCTCCTATTATATATATAAGATATAGATTGTGATGTCCGAATGAAGTTCTATGTTTCGACCAAATTTCATAAGTACATGCTACTTCGATTGAGGCTGAAATAAATGACCGGAAATCATGCCTCTGAAATCAAAATATGATTCTTTTGGACTTAAATAACCTATATTAAAAAAATAGTGACCAAAATATGTATAACGCTATTCTAAAGTGCGCTATACATCTTTAAAAAGGCGTTATACGTGAATTTGAAAAAATGGGAGGTATAGCGTCCTTTATTACAACGCATTTGAAAAGGAAGGAGGTATAGCGCCTTTTATTATAACACAATACATATTTAATGAGTCTACCAATAATTCTTCTGCTCTTAATTAACATAACAATAATTCAAATGAGTATAGTGCCCTTACTTAAGGCACTATACCTCAAAAAATTCGACCCCCCAGATTGGACATTGCCATATTTAAAGACGTAAAGAATTTTGTAAAAATCCATTCAAAAATATTCTCAAGTCTTGTAAAAAATTTCTTCGTTAAGTTGTTTTGCATTGTCATAATATTTGAAAAGCGGAGAATTACGAGTTTATTATATTGGGGCTGGGGGTGGGGGGCTAAGGTTGTGGTAGCGAATAACCCAGTAAGCTATAGTTTATCTCCATAGTGTTATGTTAAGTTGCCACTTACAGTGGAGTACGATAGATTGGTATCGTCGTTATGTAATAAAATGAGTGTGAACATACGTTCGGTGAATCGTAAAATGACTGTAAGATATCGTATTTTGTGACTCTGTAAGGGGTTGCTTATTATGCTTAGTTTAACATCGAAGACGGTGAAACTTAGATTTTTTTTGGATTTCGGATGAATATCAGAAGTTTATTGTGATAAAACTGTTGGAAATCTATGTCAACACTGAAGACATTCGCAATTACGAGGTTGCGCAAAGTAGGGATATCCCTCAATCAAAGGGTGATTATTTTGGAGCAGTTTTAGCTGAACAGGTTCCGACTGAAAGAGTTTGGTCGGATCTAAACTTATCTCCACTAGTGAATGAGGAGCGAGGAAATAATTTCCCCCCTAGTTTACATAATCCACGAGTGAGTGGTAACTTCAATTTTACTTTGTGTTACAATATATAATTTTGTGTATTGTATTTATATTAACACTCATATATTTTACAAGGTGTACCGACCAAATATAAATTTTACAAGTTATGAACCGACGGTGGATTGGAATATGCCTAATTTTGGTGTGTTAGATCATGGTGGTTCATCCGGGAGTCAGCATCGACAAGATAATATGCATCATGGGATATCAACACATTATGATTTGTAAGTGAATATATAAAGTTATATGTATTGTTTGGACCAATTTGAGTAACTCATATTTCTTTGGTTGTGTAGTGAAAGCGAGCAACTTGATGGTATTTTTTTATTTTTAAACAATATTTCTTATTGGTTATTTCTTTGGTTTTATCAAATAACGTTTAGGTATTTTTCTAATATCTTATCGGCATAGCGGTATTGTAAGTTCTGTACAACATTTTCCTGTATAGCAGTGTAAGGCCCCGTAAAATTTTTGTGCATAAAACCTAGTAGATGTGGTGTCATAAACCTAGTAGATGTGGTGTCATGGTCCGAATAATGTGTTAGGCGGTTCGGACCCTTGGTAATGATTTAAGTTTCAAAAATGTAGAGAAATAATTTTTCCGAAAAAGTGTCAAATATGCGGTCAAGAATGCGACCGCAGAATCAACATGCGGACCGCATTCTGGACCGCAAATCGTTCCAGAGAAGTTGCCCAAAATCGTGTCAATAATGCGGTCGAAATTGCGATCGCATAGTGAATCTGCGATCCAATTTGCGACCGCAGATCAGGAATGCGGACCGCATAATGGCCGCATTTCGTAGCAGAGCTGGAGTAATTTTGAGGCCATTTTGCGGTCACTTTGCGGACCGCATGTGTGTTCTGCGGTCGCATAGTGACCGCATATTTGACCCCGGCCCAGTTTTTGTAACATTTTGACCCGATCTCTTCTTTAATATAACACCTTTCTTCTTCATTTTATCATATCATCTCACCAAAATTAGAGAGAGAAGAGAGGGTTTTTAGAGAGAAAAGTTCTTCATCTTCAAAGATTGTTCCAACTACTTAATTCCAAGGGATTCTAGGGCAAGGATTCAACTTCCCCAATATTTTCAAGGTAAAAACCCTAACTATTTTCTTTGATTTTCAGTTTTAATTGGGTAAAGAGAGGTTTGCATATAATAGCTTTTAAAAATAGAATTTTTACACTCATGCATGATTATTGAACTTGATTTCTAGTAAAAAGAAGTGAGTAGAAGTAAGAGTCTTCAAGAACAAGGTTGGCAAGAGTAAGATAGCTTGGGTAAGCATAAAGTAGGAAGTTAATGGAAGAAAACTCATCACCAGGTATGTATGGCTAATTTTGATTCTTGTGAAATCGCCCTTATGTGTAAAATTGTTTGGCATGTGTTGATTTGAGAAATCGTATGTGATTATTTGATGTTGTTGTTGGATATTCAAAGTTGTTGTTGAACTATGAGTGTTGTGGTATGAAATATGAGCCGAAAGGTAAATGAGAGTTGAATTGGGTAAAGAATTTGTGAATAATGATTATGATGGCCTTTATGGCACCTTGTGGAAAAGAAAATGAAACACTTGAGAATTGGTTTATTGTGGAAAGAGATGAAACACTTGAATTATGGAAAAATTGTTGAATATACATGTGTGAATATTCTTGAATGTGGAAACATTGTAACTTGGTTGTGATATTGGCTTGAGAAGTAATTGAGAACATGAAACAATGTGCAAGTTGCTTATTTGAACTTGTTGAAATTGTGTGTAGTACCTTATCTGCTGTTTGAAATTGTTGTGTTTTCAACTGTATAGGCGGGGTCGTGTTGCGCGCCGCAACGTGGTGAAATAAGGTGTGGGTTGGGGTGATAAGGGTGGCCGAGGTAATAAGGGTGGTCGGGGGCAATAAGGATGGAAAGCGATCGAAATCGCTATTGAAAATTGATACATAAATCAATAATGTGAAATTGTGAAAGGAGACGGCAGGAGAGTTTGCAACCTGTGGGGCACTGATTGCCCCTTTGTTTGACTACTTGTGCTTTACGTGATTGATTGGTTATTGTTAAATTGGTTGGTTGTAGAAAGTGCTTTGTGTGAGAATTATTTGAAATGAGGAAAAATGTGGAAACATGGTTGGCTGGCTTAATAAATTGTTGATGTAATTTAATGGCTTGAGTTTACTTGGGACAAAGTTTGTCCATACATACCAGTACAATTCAAGTGTACTGACGTCCCTTTTGCCGGGGACGCTACATTCGTGTTATGATTGTAGGTGGATCGATAGCAGGCACTTCAGCTCATCGGCAGTAGTATCCTTCTCCTTCCACTGCCCGTTTTGGTGAGCCCCTTTTTCTTCCTTGGGGCCTTGTGTGGTTCATGCCACTCGGTTTAGATTCCATTTTGGTTTTGTAAGGTATAGCCGGAGCCTTGTTCCCGGCAAGTATTGTATTTCCCCTTTGTATCCTAGAGGCTCCGTAGACATGTAAACTGTGGGATTGTGGCCTATGTATATGTATGGGGCGTTGTAAATATAAATTATGAATTGTTAGTAAATAAATCGCATGGTTATGTTTATGTATTGTGAAATCAGTCTTTATTGGTAAGATAATTGGTTAATGAGAAACAGTCAACACAGGGGTAACGCGTGGGAGTGAAAGGCACCCAGGTCCGCTTGACTGGGGCAACCCGGTCAGGCGCCGGTCATGTCCCTCGATTTGGGGCGTGACAAGCAGAAACCATATACATACCACCATTATTGTGTGATGCACCTGAAGACCAATTTCAAGAAGGCATATCCCAACAAGGGCTTGCATGATTTAAAGTGGATGGCAGCAAGTGATCACCAAGAGTGCAAATTTAGGAGGCGCACGGAATCGATCAGGCATGAAGACGAAGAAGTCAATCGTTGGTTGATGCGACATGAGCTTGACAAGTGGACATTGCATACAAATGGTGGCAAACAATGGGGAACCCTGACTACAAATTTCGCAGAGTCTTTCGATGGGTTATTAAAGTCTGCACGTGGATTACTTGTTACTGCCATAGTTCGGATGTCATTCAAACAGATGGCGTAGAGGTTTCTTGAAAAAGCTAGAGGTGCATCATTATTGACGAATAGGGGTGTTGAATTTTTGTCAATACTAATGAAAAGATTTGACAAATATAGGAGGCGATCACATTGACATTCATTTTTACAGTATCGTAATGAGCGAAATATTTTTGAAGTTCGCACTGCTATCAATCAAAATCGACGGAATAATACACACACCATAAATGAGTCAAGAAGGTTGTGTTCTCGTGGGAAATGGTCCATCTACCACATATCGTGCTCACATGCCATGAAGTGCTTTCAACATACAGGTTTTGCGGCAAACTGGTACGTTGATAATGAATTTAGTGTTGCTGCATACTTAAACACTTATAGTGGCCAGTTGTATCTAGTGGGTCCTGAGCATTATTGGTCACTGAAACCATTTAAAGAACGCATATACAGAACTAAATAAATATTTGTGATACCGTTTATGCGCGTAAATATGGCATATGCTCACAAACAGGATACAACCGTCATAAATGTCCTTCAGCTGATTTGAGTGGCAATAGTAATCCAACTCCTGCTGGAAGTTCATCTAATGTGCCCAACTATCAAGGATACACGTAGTGTTTTATTTTCGTAATGTGGTTGTAATAAGAGTATGTAATTTTTTATCTTGTAGAATGTATGAATAATATTACGTTTCTATTACTGTTAAATCTTATTGATATTTAACACTAATACTTCAGTACAACAATCTAACATAAACCCATTAAAAAGCTGTCATTCGCCATATTTTGTTAAAGTAAGGATCGATAGTGTTAAGACGTGATCCATGAGGATCTATTAATGGATGTTGTAATATTTATTCAAAAGGACTTTGAAATACATATGACTTGGTTCAGTTTAAGAAGATTTCTTATACCCAAAGTAACTATTATCACACGAAGAATACCACAGTTAAATACCACATTATGTGTATTGTCATATCAACCGGAAAAAGTTATCGTTCTGGAAAAGATTTATTGTACCGTAAAGAATCATTAGCATGTGAAGCACACGGTTACATACCATGTTATGTATATTGTCTTGTCAACCTGATAAAGTTGTTCGTTCTAGAAAAGTTGTCTTCCGAAAAAGCTATATTGTACTGTAAATAATCATTAGCACGCGAAGCATAGTGCGATTTAATACCACATTATGTGTTGTTTTCTCGCCTATAAATGACTAGAGCATTTTAGCTATTATCCATGCTGAACCAAAATAAATATTCCCTCCGTTTCAATTTATGTGAACCTATTTCCTTTTTGGTCGATGTAAAAAAAAAATGACCCCTTTTCTTATTTGGAAATAATTTATCTTTATGCAATGATTTATAGACACACAAAATATGTGCCTCATTTTACACCATAAGTTCAAAACTCTTCTCTCTTTTCTTAAACTCCGTGCCTAATCAAATGAGTTCACATAAATTGATACGGAGGAAGTAGCATAACTTTCCATAATTTTTTAATTTGTACTGCATTAACAAATGTCTTGACGCAATGACCAACCAAGATGCTAACGTGGAAAACGTGCGATTTTGAAGGCATGTTGGTCTGATGGTAGTGTTGGGCGCAAATACTGACAGAAATCATTGTATGTTTGAGAAATGGTATGATGAACCCTATTAATCAGGAGTACTACAAATCAACTTTGCAGTATGTTTGGAATATAAACGGTGAATACAAACTCCAGATCTCTAAAATGCAACAAAAAATGGTGGCAGTGCAGGAGAAACTAAAGAGGCAGAAGAAGAAAAAATAAAATGAAAGAAAAATTTAAGTGGTTTGAGCAGAGAATAGTAGGCAGTAGTGACTAAGCAAACACATATATGTGTTGAGTGTCGTATTTTATCTTTATGTTTTCCGCGTCATGTATTTTCATTAGTTGTACTAAATTTAAATTATGTTAGGTTATTATGTTTGCGTTTGTATTGTAGTATTAAAATAACGACGAACCAAAGAAATAAAAATATAATGTGCATATAATGTAAACAATAACAATTGTTGCTATTATTTACTGAATGTCATATGTACATAAAATACAAAAAATAAATGTGTCCCACATCCTGTATGCTTTAATGTAGCCGTTGGTCTGAGGCGCATCCCATACCGTCGGACTACGCTATTGGGATCATCCTTATTGAGCCAACTTTTTATCGGAGGATGCGCTGCAACATGATCGTTAGTAGGGCCGGTAGGCTCGGTAGAAGGGGTCATCGATCCAGTAGTAACCTGTAGAATAATAAGACATTTTAGTATATGACATATATATTAGTAATGTACATGTTAAGTCACAAAAATTTGAAATTGTCTTACCATGATCTTGTCGGGCTCTTGAATATAATTATTCATCACAGCCAGGTCAGTATCGCACACAGTGGCCTCCATGACGAGCGAGGATGAAGCATATATAAAAAAAACATAAAGATATTTATGGCTAATAAATGATATAAAAACAAATTTATATTTAATAGTAATACAAAAAATACCTGGGGCTATGAAAGATTCCCAATATCCCTCGATGATGAGCCATAACTCATCTAGCACCCATTATTCATATCTCATACAGGACGAATATCAGCAACCGTCGATGCCTCTAGAGGGTCAGGAAAATATGCTTCCCAATCATGTGAGGTAATGGTCGTGCTTGCAATCAACAATGGAGCTGACGAGATCAACTGCGAAGTCCCTGGAGTAAGCCTTATGCTAAATGAGGGCACATCACTAGGATCAGGGTGGCCACCCGGCTGATTAACTCCAACATCCTTAATAGGTGCCTCAATGCCCCCTTGTTGGGATCACCTACTCACCGACCCCCACGACCTCGTGGGACACCCCTACCTCATGGGGCACGCCTACCACGTGACCACATTCAGGCTACACTAGTGCCCTACGATGATATTGCTCTGGCGCCACATAATTAGGCTCGTGTACTAAGCGCTCATCATCTCAAGTATCAAATGTGCCTCTAGCCATGTCATATATGTCCGGTCCATCCTGGTGTAATCATCCCACTGGTAAAGTGTGCTATGCCAGGTGGATCGTGGCAGTACAAGCTGCGGGTGGCCAACTGGCAAGGTAGTTGCTCAGTGGCATGTTGCTCCACAATATCAAGGCATATCAACAGGACAGAAGAGCTCCACATAATTTGGCCGACCGACAAATAATCAAGAAAACCAGCTATTAGCTCGTCGCTGTATGGCCTCCAAATGAACTATTAAGTACCAACAAAAAACATGAGTATACACAACACATATGAAGCCATGTCAAGTAACCTTAGGTATAAATTTACCTGTGCGCCCTCTAGCAAATCCAACAAATCCCCGCACACATGGAGATTATGTCGAGCCTCGCACTTTCGTCTATATCCTCACCAATCAACTCACCTCCTAGCTAGAGGGAGAAACAAAGGTGGTGCACCCGGAGCTAAGAGTGGTAGAGGTGGCTGCAACTATAGGAAACGCTCTCATACCCAAACCTAATATACAAAGTGGATATACAATTTAATATTTACTAGGTATGTCATAATGAATAGGGTATTCGTTATGTTTTCACTTGTAGCAACGACAAAAATCCAGCAATGTCATGCTGGGTGCTTATGCTTGCCCGACACATTTGCATGTACAAGTAACCGAGAATGTACCCCAGCTATACTAATGTAAATCATCTAACTGCTCAAGATGATAAAGAAATATCAAGATGACTAGGTTCCCCGAAGTGTTCGGGAACAAGTCCAAATAGAAGGAGCACCAGCAACCTCGCGTACGTGTAATGTCAGCATGCATCGCCTCCGGATGCAGCTGGATGGGCGTTAACTGTAGACGCCTAGACCTACTCAATGCACCCTCATTCGGTGGTCGAAAACTGGTGAGTCGCTGCAACATCTACAGGTATTGATCTCCCGTAGACTCTCTCATGGCATGCGATAAAGCAATATGGTGTCCATCAACGGGAAGCCCATATAGGACCTCCACGTCGTGAAACGTGATAATGGACTTGCCGATGGGCAAATGAAATGTGTATGTCTATGGTCGCCATAGCTCTATCACGGCCATGATTACCGACCAATCCAGCTGCAGTCGGCCAATCTCCACAATCCTATAAAAGCCCGCATCCTAGAGGTCTCTAACTATACGGGGATAGAGAGGGTGGTCCTTGAGAAAACCCCACATATCGTCTACTCCTGCGGAATGTTTGGTCCAGTAACTGTCCCTCCCATGTGGGACGGCCTATGATCGCCCTGTAATGACAATAGCTCCAGGTTGGCATGTTCGGAATGCAAATGTAGAACCTCCATGTCGTCTACAATAAATTAAACAATACTAATTATATTATTTTACTTTAATATGTTAGTTTTATTATTTTACATGTTAATTTTATTATTATATATATATATATTTTTGTAAATTAAATAATTAATTTTCATAGTTATATAATATTTAATTATTAAATATTCACATATGGGTTTCACGCTTAATATTTGAGGTCCAATAGCACCAAGGTATCCTGAGTTCTTGTGTTCATGATGAGAAAATTTTCCCAATTATCACTCAACATATCTGTTATTTAAATGTTAGTTTTATTAATTAATGTGTTAATTTTCTTTTTTTATATGTTAGTTTATTATTTTATATGTTCATCGGTAAATTAAATAATTAATCTTCATCATTATATATAATTTAATTATTAAATATTCATATATGAGTTCCAAACTTGATATTTGAGGCCCAACAGCACCAATGTATCCTAAATTCTTGTAGTCATTATGAGAATTTTTTTTTTGATTTATCACTCAACATGCCTGTTATTTTAAATGTTAGTTTTATTAATTAATATGTTAGTTTTATTATTTTACATGTTAGTTTTATTATTTATATTTTTTTCATGACTCACTTTTTTACTATAATAAAATTAATTAATTAATTTTCGTAATTATACAAGATTTTAATTATTAAATATTTACATATGGGTACCGGGCTCGATATTTGAAGCGCAGTAGCACCAAGGTATTCTAGAAATATTGTTGTTTTCTCATGTTATTTTCTTACGATCGTTGACTAGAATTGGATAAAGTTTGTGTTTGAACTATCAATTTTTTTGGCGTATTTTTGGATATAAAGAGATGCTTAAATGATTAATTCAACCACTACGCTAAAGTGTCCTACATTTTACTATGCTAAAATGGTACTATATTACAAATACAAGCACTATATTAGGCCACAATATACCACTAAAAGGAAACTAAAGTAACAATTTATCTATTTTACTAGTCTTTAAGCAAATAAATAATCTAAATCGGATAATAACGACAACTAAATTTAATCACAACACTTTCACGAAAATACATATACCACAGTAAAATTTTACTAATTAAATTTGTTTGACAACTAATAATAATTTATCTATTTTTACTAATTTTTTTAGTACACTAATACTATAGTCTGAATAAAAATACAAATTAGTAAAATCACAAAACAACATAGAACACATTGAAAACAACTAATATGCATTTTTTATAAGAATTTTAACGAAAACTAAGACGGAATACCTCAATTTTACGTTTTTGGTATAGCAAAAATTTGGTAGTTTGGAGCCGAAACAAGCCACCTACTCCGAGAAAATGCCTTACCTAGGAGACGGGATCGAGAATCTACACTTTTTGTGGGACCACTAGGCTCCACTCGAGCTCTTCTTGTTTAAAAATGGGGTGGGGTGGGGGGGGGGGGACAACTATTTTTTTTTAAAGGGGGAGGGAGTTTCTTTCTGGTTTGATGGGGAAGGGAAGGGGACGGTTTTTTATGTGGGTATAACACTGTTTATTAAGGCACTATATGTATATCGCCGTAATAAAGGGCGCTATACATTCCGTCTTTTCAAATTTAAGTATAACGCCCTTTTAAAGGGTGCTATACCTTAACATGCAAACTACCATTAAGGTATAGCGCATTTTAAAATGGCGTTACACATCTTTTGATCACTATTTTCCCCCATACATTTCGATCGTTTGAGTCCAAAAGTATTACATTTTGGTTCCGGACTCCAGAAATTGATACATTTACTTATATGCATAAGTGGAGCCAGAATTTTAATTTTGTGAGTTCTAAGTTTTAGAATGATAACTTCAAATACTAATAGATGAATTTCAAATTTAATATTTATACATATTAAATAAATTTTCTAATACTAATATACTGTTTAATCAAAAGCTATTAAGTTTAATCAAATTTGTAGCATAACTTCATAACTTTTAGCTCTTACGATTTTGCAAAATTGAATTCGGGAGTCAGAGTTGTCACAAACAGCCACCTTTATTTGACCCTAGCAGGTAATAAATACTTGAGACTGTCGATTGACGTTGTATAGCCATTGTAACAATAATAGCCAAAAAACAACAACAACAGCTACCCAGTATAGTCACACATGGTGGGGTCTGGGGAGGGTAATATGTATGCAGGCCTTACCCCTACCCGATAGGACAGAGAGGCTGTTTCCAATCGACCCTCGGCGCCATTGTAACAATAATAGCCAAAAAAATATAGTATAAAATTTGTATAATTTTTATGTGTGTATATATATACATACACAAAAATTATACAAACTTTATACAATTTTTCTGCTGCCAAATATAAATAATTTCTGACGCATACTAAAAATGATAAAACCCTATCACAGAATACCTAGCGATGTAATCTATTAGTCCACCAAGCGAAAGAAACGATGATTTCAAGTTCAAAATCCAAATAAAGCAAAAGAATGGTGTAATTTTATGAGAAAATAATATTATATAGTCGCTCTCAAAATAATATATGAAAAAGGGTAAAAAATCTTTTACCCCCTCAATTTCGAACTATAATCATTGTGCCCCCTTTATCCTACACAATACTTTTTTTGCCCTTGAATTTTCAATTTCCTCCTCAATTTAATTCTTTTTTATTATATGATATATTTTTTATGATTTTAGCTATAACTTAAATTATGTAATACCTATTATAAATTGTAACCGAGTTCATTAAAATTATAAGTAGAATAAGTAATTAGAGTCGATCAATTAAAATTACCTTATCTTTATGATTATTATTTTAATGTAATGCATATAAAATATATATTCAAGCTATATTTTCTTAGTGACGGGTTAGAAATTCATATAAGACGATTAAAAAATACCCCAATTTTTTAAACTATTTCGGATGGAACTGAGCTAAGATAACTTGGGTGTTTTTCAATCCTCTTACATGAAAAATTTGAATTGAACTTGTGAGCTAAGAAATTAATGAACCCCATTCTCTTAGCTCATAAATTTTAATTTCTTAGTATGAAACTAGCTTCGTCGCTAATATATATTAAATATACATTATATTAAAATAACAATCATAAAGATAAGGTAATTTTAATTGATTCTGATTAGTTATAATTTTAGTGAATTTTATAATTTATACTAGATATTACATAATTTAAATTATAGTTAGAATCATAAAAAAAATATAATAGAAAAATATTGAATTGAGGAGGAAATTGAAAATTTAAAGGGCAAAATATGTATTGTATATGATAAAGGAAGAGGATTATATTATTTTGGATATCACGAGTTATTGACTATTATTTCAGAGCAAAGTCTTTCCTTATAAATAATTTATATATATATATATATATATATATATATATATATATATATTAAATTTTATATAATTTTTCGATTACTAAATATAAATAATTTTTAACGCGCACTAAAATAAAAAAATCTCTTATTTTTTGGGATCACCGCATAAGGAGAAAGGAAGAAAAAGGCCAAAAGAAAGAAGAAAAAAATTATTTAGTGCTATCCAAAATTAGGGTTTGATTAACAAAACGATTTCAATTCCGAAAAATATCTTTTTCCTCAGAAGGTATCAATTTATATCCATCCGTACGAGTGTACTATTACGGAGGTGCTATCCAAAATTAGGGTTTGTGGAACGCTAAGAATCTCGATTTTTCTATGTTTTATTGATCTAATTTTTGGAGCTAATTAATCTGATAGAGAAAAATGGTGGAGAAGAAGCTATACAAAACGAAACTATGCTTACTTTATCAAAGAGGCCGTTGTCATCGCCAGAGTTGTTCTTTCGCTCATGGCAATGCGCAGCTCCGTCGCTTCTCCGATTCCCCTGCCGCCGGTAATTTTGTTACACTCCTCCATCACCACTTGTTTAACATTTTAACCATATTTTTTTGTCATTCCATAAAGGCTCTATTTTTATCGACTATTCTGTATGTGGTTGAACAATACTCCCTCTGTCCCAATTTATCTGGTACCGTTTGATCTGGCACGGAGTTTAAGAAAGTATTTTTTTGAAACTTGTGGTTCTAAACTAGCATTCGATATTTGTATGAGTGTTAATCAACTCATTGAGGGTAAAAGGTAAATTTTGAAGTTCAATTATTTCTAAATATAGAAAGATGATATTCTTTTTGTGACAGACCAAAAAGGAAAATTTGCCACATAAATGGGACAGAGGGGGTGTTTGAGATCAAGTTGGAAGTGAGTCTTTGAAGTTGAAGAATATACTTTAAAACTAGCTTTTGCTGGTTGGTTGAAATTGGTGCTTTCTCTTGTTGATTGTGCCTACTGTTCATTAGTATTGTAGAACTGTATAAGCTTAATTTCTTTTAAGAGAAACAAGATAGATGAAAATTACATCGGACATTAGGATATTTTTCTCCCTATTCGTGTCAGTTCCCATTTTATTTGTCAATCATTTGCAGATAATTGGGAACTAGGAAAAGACTGAAATTTTTTGAAATGAATGGAAATACTTGAGTCACCTAGTAAGGGAGCAGAGACCTGTCCATATCTTGATTACAAATTCTCATTGGATGTATGTAGTTTCTTTTTTGCAGTTCTTTTTGTTTTCATTTTTATTCCGAAGCTTGTTTGGCACTTCTCTGCTAAGTGCTATGCGTTTTGGTTAACATTCAGTTTAAGAGAGCTCCGTTTGTATCTGTTTGCTCAAATTGGCAATGTTATAGAGCTGAACGGAGAAATTTCACACCTCGGGTTATTCTATTGGACAGTGAATAACTGCCTATCAACTAACAGGTTTTAGTATTTCTTATCAGAAAGGAATTTGCTGGTTGCTTTATCTTTGTGCTGCTTATGGTATTTTTCTCAGCATCTTCGTTTATCATATTGCATATTGAAGCAGCAGTGTATGATGGATCAGAATATGTTTCTCTGGGCATAATCTCTTCCATAGTTATATTTACTCATCTGCCAGCTTGATGAACCAATGAGTGCTCTATCCTAGTAAATTATTCACTCATATATTCCTTGAATATGGTGTTCCCTTCTTGTGACGTCTGTTTGAATGAATCTTCAAAGAGACCTCTTGGATGGATATTTTGGTCCAAGAAGGCTTATTATCCTATATATCATCCAGTGGCTGGTTTAATACTTGTCCATTTGATACGGCTGCAAGCAGAAATCTATAGCAATATTTTCTTACTGAGCAGATGCAAGGATGTCTACTAGCTGTTCAGTTGGTTCTATGCTATTTGAAGCTTTTCTGGATAAAAGCTCAAAAACTGGTATTCTACATATGTGCATTATATGAGAGCAGTAGTTTCTATGGCTCCTTTTGGAACTCGCGGGAAGGCCGTATAAATATTCACTGTTATGTTTCTCTTGTAGTTCGATGTAATGGTAAGATTAGCTTTTTATTGATTCTTGGCGATTTAGTTGGTGCGGATTTCATCAATGTTTTGAATCAACAACTGTCTCCAGTTTAGCTTAAAAAGTCAGTGTTCTCATTTCAGAGAGGCGGGACTTTCGCGGTCATGACTTGAGAGAGAAGCTTGATAGAAGGCGTTCTCCGGTGGGCAGATACTCCTCCGATAGAGATGCAAGAGAGAGACATGCATCCCATGGTTAGGCTTGCTTCTTTCACGATCACTTTGCTGTCATTGCTCCAATCCTTATAGACTTATCTAGTCCAGCTCATCTAAAAGTATGAGTTACGTGATTAAGGATATTCATTTCCATGGAAGTGTACTTATGTAACAGGATCATGTGAATATGTTGGCTAGATGTAACCTTTGGTTCATGGTGATTTTGGAGCTAATACATTCCTCTGGTTATCTTTCTCGGCCTTCTTTCATGGTCTGTTTCATTCATATAATATTTCCTTCCGATTTATTTTGCAGGGCGCAGTCCTACTGAGTCTCTTGGGAGGAGGAGGTAAGTGTATCAATATCTTGTGCGTACTTCATTTTAGGGCTTAGTCAGACAGGTCAATGTTGGAAAATTACATACTCAGGCTTTAGATAAAAACCTTGAACTGAATTCAGCACTCAGAAATGAGCTGGAACCTGATTGAGCTTGAATCAATTTGCTTATGATTTATGTTAGATATGGAAATCGTAATTGCTACTTAAAATGGTAAAATGGCAACTTATTCTGTGAGTCAGTTAGCTTTGTCTCGGAGGAAATGCTATAATCCAGTTTTGATAACTGTTTTCATACAGTTAATGAGATCACTGTAAAGAGACCTAAGGTTTTATTTTGTGAAGGAGAGCTCTATTAGCAGCAACGCAGAATATTTACCAGTAGAGAGGTTAATTGGATCTACCCTATTTCTTGGGATTTCTGAACCCCTTTAGAAAGCATTATTGGACAATGTGATAGTACTATTTCGTGATAAAGACGATATGCGAGTTTTCATATGATTAATCTATTTTCTTTAATCTTTCTATTATCTTGACCTGAAACTTTGTCTATAATCATAATGTCTGACTAATTCTAGAAAATTGGTTTACTGCAGTGATAGAAAGCGGAAGATGAAACATCATTCGGATGGTCAAAGTGATTTGTCTGGAAGTTTGAACATGTCGGCTGAGACAGGAGATCATGTGAAGGAGAAAAAACATTTATCTTCCAGTTCCGAAGATGTCCTTCAGGTACAGGGAGTAGATAACTCTAGTTCGCGAATAGCAGATTTGATCAGCCCTTTCTTTTCTATGCTCTTTTGGTGGGCTCTGTTTTATGCTTTTGATATTTGTATCTGATATATATTTTGTTGTGATTTCTATCTGTTTTTCATGTTGCAGCTTAGGCAGTTGCAATCCGAAATCGATATGTTGGATGACCAAAAACGCGAACTGGAGGTTGGTTTCATTTTTCTTGTCCAATCGAAGTATGAAATACTTATACCTATTTTGTTAATGAATAGTAGTATCACAGCTCAGATGTAACATGTGTCTAAGCATGTACATGTTTGTGTCTCTATGGATAAAATATCTATATGTTTTCTCCTTTACACGTGTATCGCAAAGGTAAGGTTAAGATAATGAAGTAAGTGATTTTACCATCCATGTACCGGGCTATACTGATATTTCCTTGTTGCTTTGGTCTCGAAGAATGAAATGTCAAATGTTAACGAGAAGTGGGACTCTTTAATCGGAAGAACTTTAATAAAATTTGATGATCTTATGGAAATAAGTTCTAATAGACTACTGCTAAACTTGTATCTCATTCTTTTTTTGGGTTATTAGTCTTGGTATCTATTTTCACTTCTTTAGAGTTTGGAACTATGAACATTAGGTAGGGCAGTTTTAGCTCTTATTTTCTTGCGGGCAAAGAAACCCGATGTCAAATAGAGGGTTTGTTAGTAAAGTTGGTTGTTATATCATATATTAGCTGCTTAAAATGAAAGAGAAGGGTACAGCTGCCAAAGAACACCTTGACAATCTAGCATGACCCTCTTGGCTTTTGGTTTGTTTTTCCTTCTTATATAAGCTATCTTCTCTTTCTCAACCTTCAATCTTTTGTTCTAACTTATAGCAGTGATATAGATATTAGGAAAGACTTCCTCTTCTATCTTTATACTCATTTGTCATCAGCTACATGTAGAGGCTCTCATTGCCGTTTACTTGCTATATTTCCATATTCCACTCTTCTTTCTTCAACAGACTATTCTACTTTCTTTCTCAGTGCCCATCCCCTATTCTTTAACACATTCTTTTGTTCCTTGCTCTAATATATCAAGTTTATCATCAACACTTTTCTATTTTGGTTGGAACATGGAAGATGTACCTTGAAAAGACAACTCGTCAGGCAGACAGTCTAGCTTCAAAAATTCAGGACCTTGAGATGGAACTTGTCAAGGAAAAGGAGGAATGTAAAAGGTTGTTATCTGTTATAATGCATTTCAAAATATTTTCACTTGAGTCTGGATGTACCTTTTCCTCATGTCTGCCCAATCCCTGGCTTTTCCCCCCAGGATTACTTCGAAGATCAAGAAGTTCGTGGAAGCATACAGCAATCGCTTACGGTTAGAAGGTGAACTAAAAAGGTATTTTAATGATCTTTCTCCTATCGACTCTCTCTGCACCTCCACTTCAGATTCTTGTCATCTCATATGTTAGGTCTGTTTCTGTTTCTTTCGCTTTCTACAAACACTCAGTGGAGATAGTGCAATTGTAGGTCAGAAGCTCAGCTTCAAAAGCTCGCTAATAAACTCAGCTCAGATTTGGTCGGGCCCGGTGCAAGTGAAGAGGATTCGGCCATCAATATGAGTGATGGAGGGATGGCTGGTAATCATTTTAGCTCATTGGATGAGCCGCAGAAGAATACTTCACCCACCAAGAAAAGGCCGAGAATTCATCGTGAAGCTGATGAAACCTCAAATCAAGGTAATAAATGGCAATTTATGATACATTAAGTGTGTAAAGCCTAAACGAAAAAGTTGCAAATAGGATGGTAAAATTATATTCATGATCCAATACAATATGAGAATGTAGTTTTGCTATGCAGAACAACAAAATTAAATATATGGGTTAAACTTGTCCACCGATAAATTAAGTTATAGCTTTGTTACACAATTTAAAGAAGGGAGATTAAAGTAGTACTTCTACCAAAAGGAGACAATATATCTCTTTTTCCCCAGAGCTGAGGAAATGTCAATAGCTCATATTATGAGAATAAAGAGCACGCGCCCAAAATCTATAGGCAAAACAACTGGAAGAATAGATCATCTTGATTTTTCCAGGAAGATGATACCAATTTGCAGACGAAGGAAAAGTGTTTATGGAGGCACAGTTGAGATTAGAAGTTGAAGACACCCATTGTAAAACAATCACTAACAAGAACTCCATGAAGGTATTATAAATGGATTTCGACTTCCTATGGAGTTGAACAATGATTAGTTGTTACCTTGTCTTTGACCATGCTTAACACTCCAGCATCTTCCAAAGCCACCAAGACGTTATTCTGCAAATATTCGATCATTTCATGAACACGTATGCAAGAAAAAGAAGTTTGTTGATATACACATGCAGATTACTCATAGACAATGAATGGGTGCTAAGAAATGAATTGCACACCAAATTTGAGAACTTCAAGAATATAAGAACTCCCAAGACCCCACCTTGTGGGATTACACTGGGTAGTTGTTGTTGTTAAGAATATAAGAACTAGTAGGCAAAACCAGGCATTACGAAGTGAGAAGTCCAAAGGAAAACTCAAACATGGTCATTGTATCTCAAAGCTTGGCTCTTGCTCAGGAGTTTAGTTTGACTTCTACCAAAGAAAGCTTTAAATTATGCAGATTAGCAAGTAAAAATATAGCACTAAACAAGTAAATGAAGAATTTTGGTTAATGTGTGATGATTGCTGAATGTGATATCAGTTTTCCGGAAAAAACAAAAGAAGAGAGTAGTGAATAGCTCAGGGAATGACATTCCACTTGACTGAACTATTAAGTAAAAGGTATACTACCGAAGTTGAGCTTATCCGTGATTCTTAGAAATTAAGCAAGTGTAATCGGTGCCTAAAGCAACATATTGGCAACTCGAATTTTGGAGTGACCTATACTAGGCATCAAAGAGACTAATTCGTCTTTTTAGATTTTAAATTTAGCGATCAGTTCAAAGAGCGAGTTTTATTTGGTATACAAAGCAATCAACGATGTCAGCCTTTCCCCTTTTTTTTTGATGACCAGATGTCAGCCTTTCCCTTATGCATTTTGAAAGATGCATCAAATGTCATTCTGCCACCCATAATTCTTTCTGAATCACGCAATAAGGATATAAAATAATTAAAGGGACTGGATCAGTAGCAATTACTAATCGGCATACAGATGTAATATAACAGAGTGAGCAGTGCACTAACTTCACTTTCATCATCAAGTACTCTCTCCATAAGATAAAGGTCACAAAATTTGGTGATTTCAAGCAACACTTCCAGAACGGAGGATCGGATAGTTGCTTGTTTCTGCAAAGGACAAAGTATAAACATTGTCAACTGCATGTTGGCAACTGATGCACTATCAACAAATGAAATAATAATAATAACCTGTAGTTCCTCTGGGCTAGTTTCCTCCAGGATTACTCCAAGCAACCGACATGTTACCTGTACAGTGAAACAATATCCAGATTTTCTAAGTTATTTGTGCTGCTATGATAAAAAGATAAAAAGAAGGCATAAATGGACTTAAACAATGAAAAGCAGAATCGGGAAAGCTTGACCCCTGATAAGATTTGGTCGAGTAGCAGATGCTTTTTTAAATTGAGGTAGAGACAACCATCATGCTCTCAAATAATTCTCGTTGTGGTTATCAATAAATTACTTGCATTATTTTAACTAGGTTCCAATAACGTTACCAATTAAAGGATAAGATTGGTAAAACACGCCATTATGCACATTGCGCGTGCTAGGGTAGGCTTCAACACAGACTTAGTTAAGAACAAGAAACAACAAAAGCAAAGAGTCCATATAATATGACATCGTTATTGTTGTTACATTTACATTAGGCGCGGGCGATGTTGTCCACTTAACATTCCGTTATCCATAATGATATGACTTGTTGTGACCCAGTTGATACAAAAGTTTCTGTTTTTACAAGGAGAGAAACTGAAAAGATAGGTGGAACTCTCACTAGTCACAGCCACTAAATTAAAAGTATAGTTTTGGTACTTTGCATATACTGTATTTGCCTTACATGTCAAAAGTCTCATTTAATTTCTTAAACTTCAGGCCCAACAAAACACCTTCACATAAAATGAGACGAAGTATAAAGCTATGCCTCCAACTAATTATGAAGGCGTCCAATCTGTTCAACCTTCCATGCTTCAAGGCACAAAAATTTGACGGAACGAAGCCCTTTATTCAATAACTAATTTAACCAATTTGTAAACAAATCAAAAACTATCTCAAGAATTTAAGCAACCATTTGAATAACATTTGGAAATAGTTTGCGAAAACTTTAGATGCGTTTGAGTGGTTCTTTTGTGTTTTGTGAGAGAAGAGTTTATTGAAAGCATATTGTAAAAACACACTTCAATTACAACTTCAAAGAAACAGTATTGCAAAGACTGTTTGCAAACAGAACCTGAATATATTTGAAAAAAACAACAATTTGATCTTTACTTCTAATTTTCCGGCATGTTCTAGGAAAAAAAATCATGGCACCTAAGAGAATGGGAAATTTCGAATTTAGACAAACAAATTCCACCCATGATCTCAAAATATTCTTAGATTAATATTATGTATGTTAGACATCAAATATTTACTTGGCATCCATGAGCCTTGGGGATGGTGGAAGAAGAATATGTTAAATAAATAGCAACAAAAGAACATTAAGAGATACCTTCCTCCCCTCACTCAGTCTCTGCCTAACTATTAGCCCGAGTGTTGGCTGCAAAGCAATTAGTAGAAGATCAGTTATCCACCAATTATATTTGGATAATCCAAATTAAGGGAGTAGGGCCCGAAGGATAATCTCTTTCTACCTTTACTGGCTGAAAGAACTCATCAATAACATTTTGTGTACTTGAATCCTCTGAAGAAGTGCTAACTCCTGAAGTTGCTACATTTGCACTTAAATGACTGTTTACACCAGAACTACCAGGTGTAACAGCTTGTCGCTTAGGACGCCTCCTCTGTGGTCCACTAGGCGACCTCAATATTCTCCATGTAAAAACTATTGCAAATGCAAGACCTGCTATAGCTCCTACAGATCTCGAATCCTGCATTTACATCAAATAGCTGTTACCATCTAAGAGAAGGTAGTACAACATCTAAAACATCTTTACAAAATCTAAAACATCTTTCTTTGGATTGCCATAAAAATAAAAGCGATTATAGCACTACTTCTTGTATAAAAGAACGATTATATCTGCAAACAATTAGATAAATGGCAGTTTATTGGTTGTGGATTGCACAAATTGCTCATTCAACGTATGTTTCCTTCCTCAACTTTGTAAGTGGTGGAAAAGATTCAGGCATCACACTTTAGAAGCCCTGAAACTCTAAGTTGTGCAGTCATCCAATTTACACTCTGCTACTGCTCAGGCAGTGTGGTGGGTGTCTTAAAATTATGGAATATACTGGGCTAATGCCAAAGTCAATGATTTTCAGAAAATTCGACCCAAACTGATAAAAAAAGGTATCATTATGTTGTCAAAGTTAAATGCACAGAAAAAAATTAATATTTGATGGAACTTTAACCACTTAGAGGAATTAAACAGCGGATGTTAGTGAAGAAATAATGAGGAAAGAAAAGATTTATATAGGTAAAACAAGAAAAATAAGTACAAAATGAAACTACAATTATATGGAGAAATGAACTAAAAAACAACAACTACTACTACTATGTCTCAATCTCAAACAAGTTAGAGTCGGCTATATGAATCCTCATTAACCATGTTCCCAAGTTAAATCTATCTCAAGCCAACATTACAGAAAATAAAAATAAAACTGAAACTATAATTTCTCTTTATTGCATACTGATATAAGATTCTCTAATAGGGCAAAAAGATTCCTAGAATGCATATGAGCTAAAGTACACGTATTATCATGATTAAAATATATTTCTAACTACTAGATACCACCTATAGAGCTCTTCGTCCTCCAATGTGCCCTATCTTTCACCAAGTCTGCATTGATTCCAAGAGAATTTAGGTTTTCTACGATCACTTCTTCCCATGTGAGTTTAGGCTTACCTCGTCCCCTTTTAACACCTTCACTAACCATGATTTCGCATCCAAGGACCAAAGCATTTAGATGTTCACGCTAGATATGACCAAGCTATCTCAAGCGACCTTCTCTCATTTATACTTAATATGTGCTATTTTGCACCTTCTAGCGAATGTTGTGATTTTTAACCTTGACTAATTTATACGAGCGCATGACCACCTTAGCATCCGTATCTCTGCAATACTCATCTTGTGGATGTGTTGGACTTTAGCAGCCCAACATTCACCAAATATAACATTGCTGGTGTTATAACTATTCTATAAAGCTTACCTTTCATTTTGGTAGACATTTTCCAATCACAACACCCCAATAGGACTTTTCCATTTCAACCATCCAATTTTGCTTCTATGTTTAATAGCTTCATCTATCATTTCAGTTTTTTGAATTATACGCCTAGATATCTGAATTATTACACATTTAGGCATCATAATCCCATCTAATCTCACATGAACTTCATTCTTTTTATGCTGACTAATTTACGGTGCATATAATTCAATCAATCTTCTTTTTTCATAAAACCCTTTCTCTAAAGTGTTTCTCTATAAATCGAGCTTCTGGTTAGATCACCCATAACTATTATAAAAGAGTACGGGCTCACTCTGATTATGGGCTGATATCTTCTTTCATTTCGTAACATATGCATCTTTTTTATGCTTTTTTGTTAATAATATTCCACTTTCTTCAAAAAAACTGTATGGACTTATTGTCAGATCCCTAGTGTAAATCCTCGATTATGGGAAACTTTTTATCTCATACAACTGCTCTTACACTAGTAATAACTCATTCATACATGTCTTTTATGATATTTATCTATTTAGCATCAAGTCTTTTCTTCTCCAACACCCACCAAAAGACCCTTCCTGTATTGCATCCGCTTTCTCCAGCTCAATAAACACCTTGTGTAGATCTTTCTTCCTTCGCAATAAAATTCTATCAATCTTCTTAGCAAGCAGATTCTCGGTCAATTTTGTAATTTTCCTATGTTTACAATCTATCACTCTTTCCCAAAGTTTTATCGTATGACTCATAAGTTCAATCATCAATGCCGCAATAGTTTGTACAATTTTGAATATTTCCTTTGTTCTCCCCTCTACAATTCCAAGTGAACGACAAGTTCTTGACATAGTTAATTCTTTTGTTTTATGTTTCTACTGATATTTAACCTAAATGGGTCTTTTAGGTCCAATTCCACCAATTTTTGTCCTGACAATTAGCATACTCATTGGTCCCTCTCTGCCAGCACTAAATCATCACCTAAACAAGCTGAATCTGGGGCTTACTTTCAGGGTTTAAGTATGCCTCATTCGAGCTTTTCATAACACTGATTATTATTGAATTATTCAGTAAAACTATCCAACTTCTCCAATTTAACACAGTGAAACTATCTGAATCCTCACAAATAAGTTATATGCACTAACAACGCATAGGTATCATAGGCGTAATTTGATTCACCTGATTGTGTAAATACTTTTTTCACCGGCAGTGCATAGAATTCCTTAATTAAACAAAAAAGAAGGCAAAAACAAATTCGAAAGAGATAGAATATAACCAGGTTTTGGAAGAGATTAGAAACTTTGAGGGTGAGAAAAGTCCCAAATCTTTTCATGAGCTGGAAGAAATCGTCCTTGGAATTATCGGCCATAACTTCCTGAAGACTTCAAAATTGATATAGAATTCAATGATTCGACGTGGTAGTGAGTTGGTTTTGCGGAGAAGCTGAACGACTGATCAAGCTCTAGGGATCATCTTCATTGCTCTCCACTGTTGCAGAATATTCTAGATTGATAGAAAGTAGAAATGGATCTTGCAGAGGAAGCTTCTATTGAAGAAGTAGAAAACAGAGAAATGTAGGAAAGGGGTTTATTTTTTTGGATAGTTATATGTTTCGAGTTACAAGTTAAAGTCCATTATCAAACAGTCTACTGAACAATCCTTTTTTTTTTTTGGGCTAATTAATCAACAATCTTTTATAAACTAGTGTACCCAAATCTCCCCGAAAAGTCCTCTAGAACTAGAACTGAGAAGTAAACTAAGTACCCCTATCTAATAGTATGATGGAAACTGGGACCCCATGCAACCGTATAAACTCCCGAATAAAAATCTCTACTAACCGCTCTAAAGAATAGGTAGTACACATCAGAATAAAGTGCGCGGACTTGGTCAGCCGATCCACAATCACCCAAATCGAATCAAACTTCCTTGAGGTACGAAGGAGACCACTCACAAAATCCATAGGAAGGTTATTTCACTATATTTTTGACCAGGGACAGGGCCTATCACAAGAATATTTTTTTTTATTGGGGCGATAGCTCTGAAAAGACAAATTGCCAATCTTTTCTTTCATCTCGGGAGAAATACGATCGGGAGGAGCTAATTCAAACCCCTCCGGTAAAATAAGAACAGCCCCCACGTTCAACCCCCCCCCTTACCATGCAGTCATAAAATAAACCTAATTCTATTGAGTTGATTCCATCTCCTTGACTTTGTTCACATTCAATAGCAGCTTGTTGGTGTCCTTTCAGGTTAGGAACTCCTGCAATAGGCAGCTAGCGTATTGGAAAAAGGCTACTCTCATCCCTCTCCTGAGGTAGCTACTTTTTTTTCGTGCTTCTTAAGTCGATGTTGACCTATATATAAGTCAGATGTTGGAAAGGGAAGCCCCCATAATATAAGCACTCTTTCAGTCAAGTAATGCCTTTAGAGCCTATAGTATAGCTGAGTAGTTAAGTACACCTCCGGTGCTGGTAAGGCCCGGACCGTAGTCGTCCGTCTCCGGTTTGTCGGCCGATAAGACCTCTGATGCTCATACTTGACTTGCTGACATTTAAGACACCGAGCTACATAACTCACAATATCCTTCTTCGTTCTCCTCCACCAGTAATGCTGTCTCAAATCCTGATACATATTCGTGGCACCTGGATGAATAGAATATCGCGAGCTGTGGGCCTCCTCCAATATCAACTCTCGAAGCCCATCCACATTGGGCATGCAAATCCGACCCTGCATCCTCAACACACCATCACCATCACCATCTATAGTCACATCCCTGGAATCATTATGCTGAAATCTGTCCTTAAGGACAAACAAATATAGATCATCATACTGGTGCTCTCTAATGCGGTCATACAAGGAAGACCGAGAAACTCCACAAGCCAACACCTGACTAGGCTCTGAAATATCTAGCCTCACCATCCGATTGGCCAAAGTCTGGACATCAACTACAAAGGGCCTCTCCCCAACTAGAATGTACGCCAAACTACCCATACTCATCACGTATTGGCTCAAAGCATCGGCCACTACATTCGCCTTCCCCGGATGATACAATATGGTAATGTCATAATCCTTGAGCAACTCAAGCCATCTACGCTGCCTCAAATTAAGATCCTTCTATTTGAACAAATGTTGAAGGCTGCGATGATCGGTATATACCTCACAAGATACGCCATATAAGTAGTGCCTCCAAATCTTCAAAGCATGAACTATAATAGCTAACTCCAAATCTTGTACGGGGTAGTTCTTCTCATGAGGCTTCAATTGACGAGAAGCATATGTAATAACTCTACCCTCCTGCATCAACACACATCCAATCCCAACTCTCGAAGCATCATAATACACGGTGTAAGAACCTAAAGCTGATGGCATAACTAACACCGGAGTTGTGGTCAAAGCTGTCTTGAGCTTCTAAAAGCTCTCATCGCACTCGTTCGACCATATAAATGGTGCACCCTTCTGCGTTAACTTGGTCAAAGATGAAGCAATAGATGAAAAACCCTGGACGAACAGATGATAATACCTTGCCAAACCGAGGAAACTCCGAATCTTCGTGGATGAGGATGGTCTAGGCCAACTCTGCATTGCCTCTATTTTCTTTGGGTCAACCTGATCATTAAATACCACGTGTCCCAAAAAAGCCACAGACCCAAGCCAGAACTCGCACTTGGAGAACTTTTCGTAAAGCTTCTCCTCCCTCAATCTCTGTAATGCTATTCTCAAATGCTGAGCATGCTCCTCCTGGCTATGCGAGTACACCGGGATTTCATCAATAAAAACAATCACAAATGAATCCAGATACGGTCGAAACACGCTGTTCATCAGATGCATGAATGCGACTGGGGCATTAGTCATCCCAAAAGACATAAACTAGAAACTCATAATGCCCATATCTCATCTTGAAAACTGTCTTCAATATAAGAATCTCTAATCTTCAACTGGTGATAGCCTGAACGGAGATCAATCTTTGAGAATACCCATGCTCCCTGGAGCTGATCAAATAAATCAACAGTGGATACTTGTTCTTCACTGTCACCTTGTTCAACTGCCTATATGTCACACCTCTTTTTTACGCACCCGCAAGGATGCAAAGAGTTTTTCCAATTAAAGGACAATCGAGATGGGATTTATTTTAATTATTTCAGAGTCGCCACTTGGGAGATTTATGGTGTCCCAAGTCACCGGTTAAATCCCGAATCGAGGAAAAGAATGACTCTATTTAACAGTCCGCGAACCAGAAATCCGGATAAGGAATTCTATTAACCCGGGAGAAGGTATTAGGCATTTCCGAATTCCGTGGTTCTAGCACGGTCGCTCAACTGTCATGTTTGGCTTATTTATCTGATTTTTACAATTATATACTTAATGCAAATTAATATCCCTTTACCGCTTTTATTATTATTATTATTTACGAAAGAGAATGTTGCCTAAAAATATGTTTCGAATCACGTCACATGAAATGCCCCCGGATCCTCGACACATTCTTATTCAACATTTTGGGATTTGGATTTGGGCCGCATGAAATGCGCGCCCCTATTTAAGAAGGTAAAATTATTAAAATACGCGCCTAGAGCGATTACTTATTTACATTTTTGAGAAGGCCAGGAAATTCGCTAAGAAACGGCACATCTCGAAATCTAAATATTTTACATATACATTTATGAGGGCCCCGCGATTTGTATAATTTTGTTAGGCGAGGCATATCTCTAATTCTAATTTAAAAGCAAACTACATTCCGCTATATTTATTTAAGAGTTAATTCAAGATTATTTAAAACATGTTGCAAGCCACACTACATGAAATGCACTTGTGGTTCACGACACGCTTTATTTAACCTTGTTCAAAATTGGAGTCGGGTCACATGAAATGCACCCCCGATTCCTTTAATCTAATTACGTCGTTCGGTTAAAGAATAATGAACCAATTTCCGTCACAACAACAAAGAGAATAAACATTTGTATAACTAATAATAAAGTAAAACTACTACAAAGTCATGTTCGTTCCCAAAGATTGCACCACCTTAAAACTCCAACATAATGAACCATCATCACTCATAACAACCGATTCAAGTTCATGAACTACACTAAGTTTCTCATTCCAACTATTAAGGACATAAACAGTAACATTAAATAATTACAAACAAATATTACCAACCTGAGCTTTATTTAAAATAACATGATTCATATGTATTAAATCTGGATGAATGAGCAAATCAACATAACCACACCAAGCAAAAGGTGAGCTCAAACATGAATCCATTAAAACAAACCGCGAGACCAAGTTAACTAGGACTACCTAATGAAATATAAACAGAGCAACAGCTGAACCAAAACCATTCAATAAACTAGCAAAACGGAGTAAGAGAAACCGAGGGACCGAACCTTAAAAATGGATCAGCACATTACTCATGAGGCGACTTTGAACTCAAACACGATACCCATTGACGGAGGCCTCGAACGGCAACCTACGGACAGTACCCGAACCGGAAACCATTGGATGACGACCTCGACGTAGCTTGTGCCAGTAGCTTTTTCCGGCGTGAGGGGTTTTGGATTGTGAAGATGGAAGAAAAGAGCAGGGGTCGTTTGGCGTGTGGTCTAGACGGAAAGGGTTCTCTGCCAAAAATTCAAAATCTCCTGCCTTTGCTGCCGTTTTTTCGTTCCTTTTTGCCCCCTGTCCTGTCCGTTCTCTCCTCTTTATGAAGAGGAGAATGTCTCTTCTTTCTTTTGCTCACCGTTTTTTTCAATCTCTTTTTTTCTTATTTTTTTTTTTTTGCCGTCTGCCTGTTTTCTCTTCTTTTCTTTTGAGTTCTTAGCCTCTCTTTTTGTTTTTGCCTCTTTCCTTTCCTTTTCTTTTGCCGTCCAGAGACCATCCTCCATGAAGACCCCCCCCTTTTCATTTAAAAGCCCGTCCTTTGTCCATTGTCAGCACCCTTTTTTAATTTTTTTTTTAAAGTAGTGTGCATGTGTGCATGTGTGCATGTGTGTGCATTTTCCCCTCCCCATTATGCCGTGTCCCCTTATTGTCTTTTTTGTCTTTTCTTTTTTTTGTTTTTTATTCTTTTTTCATTTTTTAATCATTCTCCCATCCCTCCCCCTTAATGTAGTGTCGGGTTATTACGGGCTATGTCCGAAAATTATAAAACCGGGTAGTTTGAACCCGAATATTATTCTTCGCCCGGAACCGAGAATGACGTTATTTAATTAATCCTAGGTAACCAAAATAACTATAAGACTAATAATTAAAACAAAGTTAATTTTTTTTTTATATTTTTCAAGATTAAAGTTACCACCAAATACTAATTATATTATTTTTTTGTTTTGTAATTTTCGTTTTTAATAAAAAAAATAAAAATATAAAGTACTATTTTTTGTATTTTTCAAGTTTAAAATGACTACGAAACATTAATAAAACCATATTTTTGTTATTTTTCATTTTGAGGTAAAAATAAAGTAAAAGAGTCAAATTTAGCTAAAGTAGCTATATTAAAACTAAACTAAATATTTTACGCTTAAAATATAGAAAATCTCGGGGAGGGTCAAAAATCACGTGTTTACAGTAACAACACATTTAACTTATTACAAAATGAAGGAGTCAGACAAAGAACGACTAGACAAGTGTTTTTGACCCGACCCTTATTCGGAGGGACTAAACTAAAGAAGAGGAATGTGACCGAGCCCTTGTATCTGAGCTGCCTACATATCCTTGGCTATAAAGGAATCAGGCCACGTGTAGTTCGAAAGTGAGTGAGGAAGGGGTATACCGAGGTGGAGAGCCAGTCGAGGTGTCGTTCCGTCGAGGTTCCGTCCCATCGAAGTTCCGGTCCGTGGTCCTGCTATTACATCAAAAAATATGAAAAAGACTAACTAAGCCTATCAGCTACTAGTTACAAAATTCATATCTATAAGTCTTCTGAAGCTTGATCTTGAGTATTGGTTGGTGCTTCATGCGGACTCTAAATTTGAACCTTGATACTTACTAGTTGTAGGTACTAGTTCAATCTTCTTCAACTTTCTGGATCTGAACCAGGTATGCAGTGCTTGTGACCTCGGCCATGTCTTGAGCACACCACATCTTTCATCAACTTCTGCACTTAGATTAACTCCTTGCCCCTTTTTTTCATTATGACTAACTTCTGTTGATCATCTCGGACTGTTGGCTCGCATTCTGGTTGCAAGCTTCTTTTGTTGCTATCTTGCATTGCACTCCGAAGTGAATTCCCTTACTTGTGATCTTCGAGCTATTCTTCTGTTGATCCCCTCGGACTGTTGACTCGCATTCTGGTTGCCTTCCTTCTGATTCATGCTGGGGATTTCCATTACACTCTGCCGCTTTCCTTAAACAACTTCAAAATAAATCGCCACTCCATTCTTCAGGCGGGCTCCCTGACTTCAACTACAACGGGGACACTTTGTTGTAACTTTTGCTCTCCTGGCGGGCTACTGTCTTCTTGAATTAAAAGGTATGCCTTTCCGTTCTCCAGGCGGGCTCCTGACTTCAACATCAACTTAGAAACTAAATCGCCATTCCTCTCTTCAGGCGGGCTCCTGACTTCAACAACATTTTTTGAAAATAAATTGCCATTCCTCTCTTCGGGCGGGCTCCTGACTTCAATCATCAACTCGGAAAATTAAACGCCATTCCTCTCTTCGGGCGGGCTCCTGACTTCAACAACATCTTTTGAAAATAAATTGCCATTCCTCTCTTCGGGCGGGCTCCTGACTTCAACAACATCTTTTGAAAATAAATAAATCGCCATTCCTCTCTTCGGGCGGGCTCCGACTTCAACAACATCTTTTGAAAATAAATCGCCATTCCTCTCTTCGGGCGGGCTCGACTTCGACAACATCTTTTTGAAAATAAATCGCCATTCCTCTCTTCGGGCGGGCTCCGACTTCAATCATCGACTCTAAAAATTAAGCGCCATTCTCTCTTTTCAGGCGGGCTCCCGACTTCAACATCTTTTGAAAATAAATCGCCATTCCTCTCTTCGGGCGGGCTCCCGACTTCAACAACATCTTTTGAAAATAAATTGCCATTCCTCTCTTCGGGCGGGCTCCTGACTTCAACTTCAACAACATCTTTTGAAAATAAATTGCCATTCCTCTCTTCGGGCGGGCTCCTGACTTCAACCATTAACTCTGAAAATTAAACGCCATTCCTCTCTTCGGGCGGGCTCCGGACTTCAACCATTAACATCTTTTGAAAATAAATTGCCATTCCTCTCTTCGGGCGGGCTCCTGGCCAACCATTAACTCTGAAAATTAAACGCCATTCCTCTCTTCGGGCGGGCTCCTGCTTTAACAACATCTTTTGAAAATAAATTGCCATTCCTCTCTTCGGGCGGGCTCCCGACTTCAACAACATCTTACTAACTCCATCCCATCCATGTCGCCTTCGTTTGCTTCCTGCGCCACTTTCTTCTTCCTGCATCGCTTCTTAAGCCATCCTTTCTTCAGAATTACCTTGTTTTGGAATTGCTTTCCTCCGGGTTGTGTTATTTTTCTCTTGATTGCTGGGGATGTCTTTGGAACTAATTACTTACCTGCTGGGGTAATGCTGCTGGGGAAAATCTTCTTTATTTCCTCCTTTTCTACTTCCTTCGGAACCTTTATTCTCTCTCGAGATCGCTGGGGATTGAAGTGTCATCAGCTGGGGATTAACCTGTCGGGGGATCCCCTTTCCTTCTTCCTCTTTCCAAACCTCCTTCGGGGCTCGCGCTTCGCTCCCTTGAAAAACTTGTAGGATATAATGCTTCCGGTGAAATCTCGAAATCAATGTTTCATTTTCCGAGGACTGCTGAGGGTGATACCGGCTTCTTGCCTTTCTGAACGCAAGCTTCCTCGTCTTGTCCTGTCTGTTGGGGGTATAATTTCATCTATCACGGCTTGTTGTTTTCTTTCTTTCAAATCTGCTGGGATAACCGGGTTCAAAGATCATTTCCTCGCGTTATCTAGCTTCTTTCCCTAACCAAGTATTTGGTTTCGAGAAAATTTTCGCAACAGGAGAAAATTTTCTGCCCAGTTTGAGAATCTTCTTCGTGGCATGCTTTGCTGCCGACAACCCCTTTTTCCCTGTTTCAAATCAAAGAAAAATTGGTTAGTTTTAAAATGTGGTGGCTGGTTGTGGTGCTCCTGCTGGGGACGGTTCTCCTCCTCTTTCCCTGCTCTGTGTTTCATTATCAGAACTTGCTGGGGATGTTATTATTTGATGATACTCATGCTGGGGATGGGTTTTTCCATTTATCCCTTCCCCGTTCTGTGTTTCTCAACTTGCTGGGGGTTATTGAAGATGAGATTTCCTTTCTTCCTTTACCACTCTGTGTTGTCCGACCACCTCGGAACTTGCTGAAGATAACACTGCCGGTAGATTTTCATTTCCTCAAAATTGGTGTTTCACTCTTCTTGAAGGTTGTTGAGGATGACACTAGTTCGAAGACCATTTCCCTTAAGACTTTCCTTCTTCCCCAAGTGGGTATTGACTTCCAGAAAATTTTTCAAACTGAAAAGAAAATTTTCTGCCCCAGTTTAATAATCTTCTTTGCACCATACTTCTTTGTCGTCAATGGCATTTCCTTGCCTTGCATAATAATTGGACAATTGGTGGCAAGTTTTGAAGTCATTTCTCACTATGTTTTGACTAGACTGGCTTTGATGGAGAGTTTTGACAAAGGGAGAAAGATAAAAAAGAAACAACAAATAGAAGACAAGGGAGGACTGACTCTCTAACCAGAAACAACTATAAAAACTTATCAAACGCGGATACCAACTCTACTGGTCATGACATGCACATATGGCCTACCCTCCGTCGTTAATTTCCTTTCACGATTTCTGTCTCGTGATTTCCATCTGATTATCACCTTTATTCGACTTGTAGTGCCCGAAGGGTTTTCACTTTCAAGCCTCTCTCATTTTGATTTTCTCTCAGCTTTTGTCGCCTTATGGTGCCTGTGAAGGTTTTCACCGGTAAGACTCTCTCATTTGTATCACTTTTCTGGGGATTGGGGTGTCACTGCCAAGACTCTCTCGTATTTCCTTTCTGCTGAGAATCAACGTCTTTTCTGCTGAGAATCCACGTGTTATATTATGATAGGACTCTATCCCTCGCCTGACGCGGCATCTTTTGAAGACTGATCGGAAGGTCTTTCTTTGGACCGTAATGTGGGATTTGGATAGGGCTAGAAAGAAAGGGTATCGAAGGCTCAAAACAAAATCAATTTTGGGTTCAAAAATTTACAACCTTCGGACCTACATTTATTTACAATAAACACAATCTTTCTTTGCCCCAGTTTTATACTTGGGGATTTTTATTTCTTTATTTACACTATGACCGAGCTGTGAAGCGCCTACGTATCCTCTTTAAGGAATCAGGTCAAACGTAGTTCCCAATTCCTCTTTTTCAAATTTTTTTCATCATTTTTTCATTTTTTTCTTTTCGTTCCTTTTTGGTTGTTTTTGTTTTTCTCTTTTTCTTTCTTTATCTTCCTCATTTGTGTTTCTAATTTTGGTACCGATTCCTGAAGGAGGGGTATGAAAGAAATCAAAATAAGGCTCGAAGGGTTAACGAAGGATAAAGTGTTTGGGTAGCAGAACAAAATGCCTTCGTCATTCCAATCTTCAAAACATGCCAAGTGTAAACAACACAATTAACATTCGTCATATCTTTAAAGCACAGTTGGACAACACTCTCATTTTCATTATTGTGAATGACCCCACGTCGATTTGGCCAGCTTGCCTTTAACTGTTTCCTTTTTAGTTGCCCCGGTTTCACCTGACTCGGGATCCAAATAATCTCAAATTGTTTTTATTTCCTTTAAATGACCCGATCATCTTCCAATTGCTTCGTGATTAACTTTTAGAATTAAGCCACAATTATGTGTGCGCATGTCATGTCACTAGATTCGGCGTTTGAGCACAAGACAAATCTAAAGGGTAAACAGAACTAAACAGATAAAATGACCGGAAGTAACAAAAGACCGAAAGCTTCATTAAACTAATGACGAAATGGTTCAATGACAAAACAAGCAAAACAAACTAGAGTACAGCCCTGAAACAAAACTGGGCAGGACCAAAGCAAACTGCTAGGACAAAAGGGTTTGACCACAAGAAAACCCTGAAAATAACTCGGACAACAAAAATGACCACAAAAACGAACCACCAAAGCTCCATCTAGCTGACCGAAAGATGGAGTATCTTTCCGATTTCCAAGCACAACATTTTAGCCACTAAGTTCTGCATCAATATTGCCAAGGCTGCCAACTGCTTCAACATTTTTAGCTCCAGTCGGTACACCCCCCAGGGGATTTGTGTGCCCCATGTCATCATCATTGACCACAATCAACCACCCTTTTTGAATCATTCTTTCTATTTCCTTTTTCAAGGTACGGCAACTCTCGATATCGTGCCCTCTGACATTGGAATGGTATGCACATCGTGCAGTAGGATCGAAGCTTCTTGCACGTGGATCGGGAGTGTATTCGGGGAGCGGCGTAATCGGGCCGACATGTTTTAACTTTTCAAACAGACTTGCATAGGACTCTCCGATAGGGGTGAGCCCCTTTTCTCGCTTCAGCAACCTTTCCTCCCTAAACGCCTTATTTGGCCTGAAACCTGACCCGGGGGGTTTCCGGTATGTTCGTGGGGGTTGGTAAGCCTTTTGTGGAGCTGGGTACCTGGAAGGTGAAGTACGATTTTGGTTGTCCCGGGGAGAGTAGTGGTGTTGGGGACGGGAGTAGCGTTGTGAAAACATAGTTGGGGGACGAGTAATTGAGTTACTCGAATGGCTGGAGAAGCTGTGATAGGTGGGTACATATGGAGAGTGCGGGAGATCATCTGGCATCGGGTTCATGGTACGGGTAAGGACAGAGTCCAGGAAGCTAGGTGGTGGCGGAGGTGGTGCTTTTCCATCCGTCCACGCCCGATACATATCAGCCACGTGTTGTCTCAATATCTTGACCTCCTCTACTAACCCGTGGTTCCGTTCAACCAGCTGTTGTCGGGTACCTGTACCAACCCGCTTAGTCTTGAGATTATCTGCCATTGTCCTCTGACTTCGTCTTACGGGGAAGAGTTATTTCAGAACCACAACCAACCACCTTTCTGGAAATGGACACAACAAAACAAAGCCGGCATGTCAGCATTAAGGTATCCCACTTATTGATCATTCTTCTTTTTTTTTTTTTTTTTTTTTTTTTTTTTTTTTTTTTCTTTCGACATTTCCGTGAGGGAATATTTTCAGGCTGTGTCCAAAAATTATTTATAAAGATTCAAAGTGGCTATTTTTGCAAAAACAGCCTTCCGGCGTCCTTTCGGAACATTCGGCCATTTGCAAAAACGGCATCACTTTGATTTTATTGACAAAATTAAACACACATTTTTTTTTGATTTTTTTAAAAGGGGTGGTTGAACCCGATGAGGGTTGCCTACGTATCTCACCTAGTGGTGAGAATCAAACCTGCGTAGTTCGGTCAAACAAACTACATCTTTAAAGGAAACAAACTATTTATTATTTTTTCGCACATTTTTTTTTTAGCTTAAAACAAAAAATTTTTTTTCTTTTTTTTTTTTTAGTAAAAAAAACAAACTATTTTGAAATCACATATTTTTTATTTTACAACAAACATTTTTTTTCTTTTTAAGTAAAAAAACAAACTATTTTGAAACTATTTTTTTTTATTTTGATCAAACATTTTTTATTTTACAACAAACATTTTTTTTTCTTTTTAAGTAAGTAAAAAAAACAAACTATTTTGAGACTATTTTTTTTCATTTTCCTCAATATAAAAAAAACGGTTAGCCTGCAAGTCTGAAGCAAATATATGCATAAAACAAACAGGATGCAGCAGGATGGTCTTTTCATTTCAGGTCACCTGTCCTAGACGGACCCAACCCCTGTGTTGAGTCCCCTAAGTCAAATGCAACATGATGCAAATAAACGTTCCTACTAGGGATCCGGCATGAAGCTTTGTTATTCTAGGTTTAAAAACATGGGTTTATTGTTCTAGACCTGGCTTACCCGAGCGGACAACTCGAGCCGAGGAGGAGGTAGCAACCTGGGAATACAGAAGCTTCACCGGTTTTGCAACTTATCCAAACCTCGTTCTAAGGTGGGAATTAGACACTATACAGAAAAGAAGTCACACGAAGTGCACCCTTCTTCATGATTTAGAAGACTCAGAGAGGAGATTGGTTTCGGCACAATTTATATGTACAGTTCAAAAAAAAAAAATATCAAAGCGATAAAAATATCATTTTGCACATTAATACAAACATATAATAAAATCAGATAATAAATAAGCCAAATACAACAATTATTCCAAGCTCGAATTCTTAAACCGTGAACCAGTGGTTCTGGGTTTATCGGTCCCCAGCAGAGTCGCCAGAGCTGTCACACATAAAAGAGAGTTTTTCCAATTAAAGGACTTTCCAATTAAAGGACAATCGAGATGGGATTTATTTTAATTATTTCAGAGTCGCCACTTGGGAGATTTATGGTGTCCCAAGTCACCGGTTAAATCCCGAATCGAGGAAAAGAATGACTCTATTTAACAGTCCGCGAACCAGAAATCCGGATAAGGAATTCTATTAACCGGGAGAAGGTATTAGGCATTCCCGAATTCCGTGGTTCTAGCACGGTCGCTCAACTGTCATATTCGGCTTATTTATCTGATTTTTACAATTATATACTTAATGCAAATTAATATCCCTTTACCGCTTTTATTATTATTATTATTTACGAAAGAGAATGTTGCCTAAAAATATGTTTCGAATCACGTCACATGAAATGCCCCCGGATCCTCGACACATTCTTATTCAACATTTTGGGATTTGGATTTGGGCCGCATGAAATGCGCGCCCCTATTTAAGAAGGTAAAATTATTAAAATACGCGCCTAGAGCGATTACTTATTTACATTTTTGAGAAGGCCAGGAAATTCGCTAAGAAACGGCACATCTCGAAATCTAGATATTTTACATATACATTTATGAGGGCCCCGCGATTTGTATAATTTTGTTAGGCGAGGCATATCTCTAATTCTAATTTAAAAGCAAACTACATTCCGCTATATTTATTTAAGAGTTAATTCAAGATTATTTAAAACATGTTGCAAGCCACACTACATGAAATGCACTTGTGGTTCACGACACGCTTTATTTAACCTTGTTCAAAATTGGAGTCGGGTCACATAAAATGCACCCCCGATTCCTTTAATCTAATTACGTCGTTCGGTTAAAGAATAATGAACCAATTTCCGTCACAACAACAAAGAGAATAAACATTTGTATAACTAATAATAAAGTAAAACTACTACAAAGTCATGTTCGTTCCCAAAGATTGCACCACCTTAAAACTCCAACATAATGAACCATCATCACTCATTACAACCGATTCAAGTTCATGAACTACACTAAGTTTCTCATTCCAACTATTAAGGACATAAACAGTAACATTAAATAATTACAAACAAATATTACCAACCTGAGCTTTATTTAAAATAACATGATTCATATGTATTAAATCTGGATGAATGAGCAAATCAACATAACCACACCAAGCAAAAGGTGAGCTCAAACATGAATCCATTAAAACAAACCGCGAGACCAAGTTAACTAGGACTACCTAATGAAATATAAACGGAGCAACAGCTGAACCAAAACCATTCAATAAACTAGCAAAACGGAGTAAGAGAAACCGAGGGACCGAACCTTAAAAATGGATCAGCACATTACTCATGAGGCGACTTTGAACTCAAACACGATACCCATTGACGGAGGCCTCGAACGGCAACCTACGGACAGTACCCGAACCGGAAACCATTGGATGACGACCTCGACGTAGCTTGTGCCAGTAGCTTTTTTCGGCGTGAGGGGTTTTGGATTGTGAAGATGGAAGAAAAGAGCAGGGGTCGTTTGGCGTGTGGTCTAGACGGAAAGGGTTCTCTGCCAAAAATTCAAAATCTCCTGCCTTTGCTGCCGTTTTTTCGTTCCTTTTTGCCCCCTGTCCTGTCCGTTCTCTCCTCTTTATGAAGAGGAGAATGTCTCTTCTTTCTTTTGCTCACCGTTTTTTTCAATCTCTTTTTTTCTTATTTTTTTTTTTTTGCCGTCTGCCTGTTTTCTCTTCTTTTCTTTTGAGTTCTTAGCCTCTCTTTTTGTTTTTGCCTCTTTCCTTTCCTTTTCTTTTGCCGTCCAGAGACCATCCTCCATGAAGACCCCCCCCTTTTCATTTAAAAGCCCGTCCTTTGTCCATTGTCAGCACCCTTTTTTAATTTTTTTTTTAAAGTAGTGTGCATGTGTGCATGTGTGTGCATTTTCCCCTCCCCATTATGCCGTGTCCCCTTATTGTCTTTTTTGTCTTTTCTTTTTTTTGTTTTTTATTCTTTTTTCATTTTTTAATCATTCTCCCATCCCTCCCCCTTAATGTAGTGTCGGGTTATTACGGGCTATGTCCGAAAATTATAAAACCGGGTAGTTTGAACCCGAATATTATTCTTCGCCCGGAACCGAGAATGGCGTTATTTAATTAATCCTAGGTAACCAAAATAACTATAAGACTAATAATTAAAACAAAGTTAATTTTTTTTTATATTTTTCAAGATTAAAGTTACCACCAAATACTAATTATATTATTTTTTTGTTTTGTAATTTTCGTTTTTAATAAAAAAAATAAAAATATAAAGTACTATTTTTTGTATTTTTCAAGTTTAAAATGACTACGAAACATTAATAAAACCATATTTTTGTTATTTTTCATTTTGAGGTAAAAATAAAGTAAAAGAGTCAAATTTAGCTAAAGTAGCTATATTAAAACTAAACTAAATATTTTACGCTTAAAATATAGAAAATCTCGGGGAGAGTCAAAAATCACGTGTTTACACTATAGTCAATGCACATTCTTATTGTGCCATCTTTCTTCTTCACAAATAAGAGCGGTGCACCCCACGGTGACACACTCAGAAGAATGAACCCCTTATCTAGGAGTTCCTAAAGTTGCTCCTTCAATTCCTTTAACTCATATGGTGGCATACAATAGGGAGGAATAGAGATGGGCTGAGTGCCCGACACCAGATCAATACCGAAATCAATGTTCCTGTCTGGCGGCATGCCCTTTAGGTCTACTAGAAACACATCTGGGAAATCCCTCACAACGGGCGCAGAATCAAAGACTAGGAGTCTTATATCCAACATCTCTTACAAAATCCAAGTACGATAAACAACCCTTCCCAACCATTTGATGGGCCTTAAGGAAAGAGATCACCCTGTTGGGAACATAATTGGTCATACCTCGCCACTAAATCCTCGGAAAACCCGGAATAGCCAACGTAACTGTCTTGGCATGACAATCCAGAATAGTATGGTACGGAGATAGCCAATCCATACCCAAAATCACATCAAAATCTACCATGCCCAACAACAACAAGTCAACTCAGGTCTCTAGATCCCCAATAGTCACTAGACAAGATCGATATACATGATCCACAATAATAGTATCACCCACCAGGGTAGATACATGCACAGGCAAGGCAAGACAACCACGGGTTGCACCCAGATATTGGGCAAAATATGAAGACACATAAGAGTATGTAGACCCGGGATCAAATAAAATAGAAGCATCATTGTGGCAGACTGAAATAATACTTGTGATATCAACATCTGATGCAATGGCATACCTCATATCTGGGATAGCATAAAATCGAGCCTGACCACCACCAGATCAAGCTCCACCCCTAGATCGACCTCTAGTTGTCTTGCCCCCACCCCTACCTCACTGGGATGGTGCTGAAGTAGATGGAGTATAGGAGGAGGGCTGATCCCTCTACTGAAACCGACCACCACGAAGCCGAGGACACTGTATCCTCATGTGGCCAAACTTACCGCACTCGTAGGAACTAACCGGTGCTAGAGGAGGGGACTGAAGGGAACCTCACACTGCAAATGAACCCTGGGCTGAAGAGGCACGAGTAAATCTCTGATATGGAAGGGCACTAAGTGAAGACTGGCCCTGCTGAAATCCACGACGACCATGGACTAAAGAAGCCCCACTGTACTCTAGACGACCTGACTGAGGAGGCCTGAAGGAACAAACTCCGCCACACTGGAACCAGCCCCTAGACGAAGCACCAATAAAGCTACCTGAACCTTGTCACACCTCCTTTTTGGCGCACATGATACATAAATGTAAAATGTGCCACTGTTTAATACTACACCCCGAGAAGGGGTATAATAATAATCAGTGAAGGAGTTTTTCCACTTAAAGGACAGTCGGAACGGGATCAATTTATTTAATTATTCAGAGTCGCCACTTGGGAAAATAATGGTGTCCCAAGTCACCGGTTTAATCCCGAACCGAGGAAATTTATGACTCCGTAATACAGTCTGCGAAACTAGAAACCTGGATAAGGAATTCTGTTAACCCGAGAGAAGGTATTAGGCATTCCCGGATTCCGTGGTTTTAGCACGGTCGCTCAACTCCTATTTTTGTTTTTATCTGATTTCTCTATATATTTTAATTAGGTGCTTTTAATGTTCCTCTTTTCAATTTTAGAAGAATTGCGACGTCACGAAAACACATTTCGAGTCACACCGCAACCAGTACGCCTGTGACTTTAATGTATTTCAGTTTCGCCGAGAGTAAGATTTAGGTCACATAAATGCGCACCCGTAATTAGAAAAGTATTTTATTAAAGTCGTGCCTAAAGATTCTACGTCTTTGTTAATTTTGGAAAGACCGTGAAATTCTCTAAACGGTCTTCCGAGTCTAAAATTTATTACCAATTATTTGAGGGCCCCGTGATTTGCGTGTTATTTGGCGAGGCTCGTCCTATTTATTATTTAAAGGCCACTTAAACCGCTTTTATTATTTATTATTTTTAAAGAGAATTGCAACGTCGTAAAAAAAAAAAAAGCATCTCAAACCACGTCACAATCAATGTACTCGTGATTATCGACACATTTTGACTTCGTTGAGATTTAGACTTGGGTCACATAAATGTACACCCGAGTTTAAGAAGGTAATATCGTTAAAATAACATGCCTAAAGCAACTACGCGTTAGCAACTTTGCGAGGGCCATGAAATTTGCTGAATGGCACGCCTCGCATTACTAAATATTACATTAAACATGCAAATATTACAATGATGAACACATTGCTACTCAAAAAACGAAAAATAATCCTCTAGTTAGCAAAAATTCCTAAAAAAGTAATGGTGAACAATAATAAACTATCATTCTTTAAGGAAATAGCACATATTATTAATTTAAGTGTACATTAGAAAATGACAAAGTGTACACTTTCATAATACACTCATTCAATCAGAACCAAACATAAAACGTCAAAGTAAAACAAATACTAACGCTATTGCTCTTTCTTCTAATCAGCGTCTCACTAACGATATTAACAGTGGAAAGGAAGTAGAATATTTGAATGGAAACAAACATCTATTATTGCCATCTATGCGATGGAATTCTGTACATAGCTCCCAGCATTTGACTAGTTTTCATTTTATTATAATAGCATATAAAGAACTAGTTCAGACCAAAGAAATCAGATTTGGAGAATCAGACAACTAAATATTAACTTCAAAAATACATCATAACAATTATATCCACATAAACATATGTAAAACGAAATTCATCTTAGCAACATACAAATGATAGGATTAGAGAAAATGAACCTTTAGTTTATACGGATTGAATGAAGCAGCAACTACAATCGGGCATCGACAAGGGGAAACCCGAACGAAACTAGCAACCAACAAACGACAAACTTGACTAGGTCACGAACGGACTCCAAACTGAAACTTCAAAACATGAAACTGTTTCGTTGCTCAAGCTAAGATTAGGGTGAGAATGGAGAAGAAGAAACTTAAGGTGTTCTCATGGCTGAAGCAATGTCAAAGGAGAAGAAGAGCAGTGATGGCCATGGTGCTCGAGAGGTCCAAAAATGGCTATTCCGGTGAGCTGAAGAAGAAGGAGATGGCGTCGAAAGGGTTCTGGATGATGCTTGGTTGCTGGTCGAGGGGTGGTTGGAGGACGATGAAGAGGCTGGTGGTCCCTTTTTTGGGGGTGGTCAGGGGTGATGGGTTTTTGTAGGGTTCGTTTTTTGCTTCCGTTGGAGAAGATAAAGCTACAGTTGTCTGTCTCTCCTCCTTAACGTTTTTCTTTGCTTCTCCTTTTAATTCTCTTCCTTTCCCTTCCTTTTCAGATTTGTTTTCTATATTGTCCTTTTTTTATTTTATTTTTTTGTTTTTAACTAATCTTCCAAAAAATATTAACCTCCCTTTTAACCCCACTAATCCATGTTTTCCTCCTTAATTTTAGCAAAGATGTCTCCCATGTGTGTCCCCACCTGTGGTGAGTTCGGATTATTATGGGCTAGATCCGAAAATCTAAAACCGAGTAGTTTAAACCCGAATATTATTCTATGTCCGGAATCGAGAATAGGAACACGATTTTATTTGATCAATCCTATCTAAGCAAAAAATAACTATTAAAATAGGATCGACAATTAAAATAAAACTATTTTTATATTTTTCAAAATTAAATTAACTAAAAAAAATATTAATGATATATTTTTTTTTAATTTTCGTTTTTTATATAAAAATAAAATATAGAGTATTATTTTTTTATATTTTTTCAATTTAAAATGACTTCAAAACATTAATAAAACTATATTTTTGTTATTTTTCATTTTAAGGTAAAAACAAAGTGAAAGAGTGAAAATTAGCTAAGATAACTATATTAGGCCTAAACTAAATATTTTACGCTAAAAATATAAAAAATCTTGGGTAGGGGCAAAACCACGCATCTACAGCTGCCCCTCTTTGACTGAAAACACAAAGAGTTTTCAGACAAAGAACGACTAGACAAGTGTTTTGACCCGACCCTTATTCGGGGGGACTAAACTAAAGGGAAGAGGATGTGACCGAGCCCTGGTATCTGAGCTTCCTACATATCCTTAGCTATAAAGGAATCGGGCCACGTGTAGTTCGGAAGTGAGTAAGAATATGGAGTATACCGAGATGGAGAGACGGTCAAGGTGCCATTTCGTCGAGGTTCCGGTCCGTGGTCCTGCTATTACATCAAAAATCAAAACATGAAAAAGACTAACTAAGCCTATCAGCTATGTTGCGACCAAAACACTCACGCAAGTGTACGCGATCGACAAGTAATATAGTAGTGAGTAGAGTATCGTTCCCACAAGAAATTTTGATTAACTTATTGACTGATTTAGACTAATTTAGTTATCAACTCAAGCTAGACTATCACAAAATATATCTAAAAATTCTCAATAATTCAAGATAAAATTACTACACCAATTACAATTTATGTTTATAACAATTTGGACAAATATATTCCAGGGCCATGGACTTGCTAGTAATCATGCTATTTTTCTACTTATAATTGATCTAATTAATTATCCGGGTTGTTGATTATAAGGTTAATAATATTCATAAGAATCTTTCGATTTCTTATGAATCTATCCAAGTTAAATTAATATCTATATTTCTATGATATTAATATTAACAAGAATGCATTACAAACTCTTATTATTCAACCAAACAAGGCAATTAAGTATATGTCTATCTTAATTGCGAATACTTCACCCAATGCCCGGGATTCAAAACTTGTTCTATTTGATTTTATTTGCAACCAAGAATTTCCTTTGTCAAGTTTAATTCAAAGTTCATAGATAATATTTCACTGTTAGCTACGCAGTAAAATAATTAAGATCAAAATCAAATAAACAACCCATATCAATAACTTCTATAAAATCAATCCAAGCTTTAAATAACAAGATCAACTAACATCCATGACCCTAGAATACTAGAGAGTTTAGCTACTCATATTCATACTAAAATCAATAATATTGATGTCTAAAATACTACAAAGAAGAATACAAGATGAAAGTTTAGATGAACTCTTTTATTTGATGCACTTCAAAGCTTTGATCTTCAATTCCTTGTTTTGCGCCAAGAAGACTTCAATGGCTTCTCTTGAAAATGTTCTCTCTAGGATGAATAGTGTAAATCCACAATAATACCATGATAAAATCTGATCCCCTCCATTATGCATATTATCTTTGTTTTATCCCATAGTGGAATCCACCCTTAGTTGACAAAATAGTAACTCCATAATGAATTTCCGGAAATGGACTAGCGCGGGCAAGCTTATGGCCGCGCTAATGCCCGCGCTAGTGTGTAATATTTGGTTCGGATTTTTGGACTAGCGCGGGCAAGCTTAAGGCCACGCTAATGCCCGCGCTAGTGAGGCTTGATCTCTTTTGTCTTCTTTTGCTCAATTTTCCATATTGTTTACCATCATATATACTCGTATGCACAATTAACTCCTGTGAACAATAAAATTACATTTAGAGCTAATTTTATCTTAATTATAATCATATGACAGTAATTTCTTGTTAATTTAGAACATATATATATAGGCTATATTACATAATTTAGCCCATTATCAACACCCCACACTTAATCTATTGCTAGTCCTCGAGCAATCACACTAAACTTATAAAAGATTCATCACTAAACCTTTATACCTTAATGTATGACACCTAAAACAAAACTCATACACTACACCTAGGAATATAACATTCTAGTTTCTGGACTAACTTTCAAGTGCTATACAATATTTACACTTCTTTGAAATAATCTCTATAAAGATTAAGATTTGCTTATCTGTCACAAGTCATATGCCCTCACAATTTTATCAACATTACATATGTCAATATGTACAAAAGAATTCCCTAATTATTTACAAAAAGACAATTTCACTCACACTCACAAAAGAAGTCACATGCATGCAAATGGTACCATAAGCTTGCCCTTAATGTAAATCTCTACTAATACAGGCTTGTTCGATCAAAAATCAATTAGGACTTTTTCTTCTGGTTGTAATGTGGGTTAAGGTGTTGGTAAGATTTATTTTGGGATTAGTGACTAGCACTCCTAAGCACTTTAACACAATACTCAATCATTTTGAGCGCAAATTCTCTAATCTTAATAACAATTGCATCAATCAATCAATTCACTCCTAGCAGTTTTTTTTTTTTTTTTCTTTCTCACTTTTATTGGTTCCATTCATAAACCACCCCACACTTAGTTCCTTTGCACTTCTTTTAGCGCTCATTTTACAATTAAAGTGTTGTAAGAGGTTAAAGGGTTCAAAATATCAATTAAGAATAAAAATGGTATAGGCTTGTAATGTGGTTACAAAAAAAAAAATTCAAGGCTAGATATGGTTAACTAGGGATAAATTTTATTTGATTTGAGCAATTGAGTTCAAAAAAAAAATCAAGGAAAGCCTAACATCATATTTTAAAATCAAATGTCACCTTAAATTTCGCTTCAATTCACATACTAGGCAAGTTCTAGTTACACACTTACACTACATGGACTATGCATTTAGCACAAATTCTCACCACACATGGCATATGACTCATTAAGATTAACTAATCAAAATTCTCTATTATGAATATCCATTTCAGTAGTAAACATGCAATTTAGGCACTATCAGTCAATTTCCTTTACAACTAAAATATTACATCCTAGGATAAGGTGTATTAGCAAAAAGGTTTTTCTTTCATTTCATAACTTGTAATTCCTTATTTTACTACACAAAGTATAATTTAAAAACTAACTATGCCCGGTTCAAAATAAGCCCTTGGAAAAGAACCGTGACTCAAAGAAAAACCAAGGGGGATTTATTATCCACTCAAAATATTTTATATTATCTACTCTAGATAACACAAACATATACTTTTAAATCACAAAACATTACTAAAAAAATTCAAAGCTTCAATCCAAAACAATACTAATAGTAACAATACTAGTGTTCTAACAAGCTAAGCAATACTAATATTTCAACAATATGAAACTAGCTAATATAATCCGCAATACCAAACACAAAACAAAACATAGAATTGTTGCAAAAGGGGCTCCTCCACCCCACACTTAAAATTGAAGACATGTCCCCATGTCTTCCTTTAAAAGTTTAAGTCAAAAAATACTTCCCTGAAGTTTCACTCTTGATCGGAGACTGAGTTTGCATCAACATTGCAAGCCCTTCCCAAAGCTCGTAGCCATCCCATTATCTTCTTTTCGGACTTCTTCTGTTGATTTTGCAACTGCCCAACACTTCCTGCCAAATCATTTACTGAAGTCTTCATTTCTGCAATTTCGAGCTCCATGCGGTCTAGGCGTTGTCCTCTAGTGGCCCTAGACGGGCCAGCAACATCAGAAACATGTGGGTCGACACGCTGAGCTTCATCTCCCATTTCAACATCCGTTGCTGCAGCTTGTTCAGTGTCCTCATCATCATCATCACTTTCCTTCTTTCACTTTAATGATCGCATCACCAGTAGCTAGCAAAGGTCGTCCAAGAATGATTGGCACCAATTCATCTTCTTCATAATCAAGAATAATGAAATCCGCAGGAAAGATGAATTTCCCAATCTGCAACAATACATCTTCTATTACCCGTTCAGGGTATGCTATGGACCTGTCTGCTAACTGCAACATCACAGTGGTTGGTCTAGGAGCTCCAAGACCCAATTGTTTGAACAATGACAAGGGCATTAAATTTATGCTCGCCCCGAAATCACAAAGAGCCTGGCCTACATCGATATCACCAATACGCACAGGAATTGTAAAACTACCGGGATCTTTAAGCTTTTGTGGAAGCTTGTTTTGTACCCTGGCAGTGCACTCTTCAGTAAGTGCGACTGTTTCATATTCAGTCAATCTCCTTTTATGAGCCACTATATCTTTGATGTATTTAGCATATTTAGGGATTTCTCGAAGTACATCAACAAGTGGAATGTTTAATTGAACTTGGCTCAACATGGACAGAAATTTACTGAACATTCTATCATCATTCTTCTTTTGCAATCTTTGGGGAAAAGGTGGGGGTGGTCTTGGAACTTCTACGGGTTCAAGACTTTCAGTAGTCTTCTTTGGATCATTTATCAATTTAGGGATCAATTCTCCCTCAGGCACAAAATTCTCTTTCTTTTTCTTTGAGATTTCCTCAAGTTCTCTCCCGCTTCTAAGTGTTATAGCACTTACCTGTGGGTTCTTTTCCGTGTCACTTGGAAGAGCTCCTGTAGGTCTAGTGTTCTGGTTCGTTGCTATCTGCCCCATCTGCCTTTCTAGATTCCTAACATCAGTTCTGAGCTGCTGATTGTCGATCAACAACTTTTTCAACAAATCATTTGTACTTTCTTCCACCTGCTGAGGTGGTCTCCGAGGTTGATTAAAACCCCCTTGCGGTCTGTACTGATTTGGATTTTGCTGATTTCCTCCCCATGAGAAGTTAGGATTATTCCTCCAATTTGCATTATAGGAATTACCATACTGTGCGTGCTGATTTGCTGGGCCTCTGTTTTGTTGTCCCACATAATAAATAGATTCTGGATTCGTTGGACACGTATCACTTGTATGGCTATCACCACACATTTCATAGCAAATAGCCATTTGTTGCACCTGTTGCATGGGTTGAGGTTGTTGCATTGTCATCCTTGTCATCTTGGTTGGATAGCCTTGCAATTTCCGCTCTCATTGCCGATACATCATCCAGCTCAAGCACCCCTGCTGCTTTTTGTTTCATTTCCTTTATGGAATCTCCATCACCTTGCCAATTATTATCATTAGAAGTGAATGTATTTAACAAGAGTTGGATTTTCGGTGTAAGATTTTGTCATGCAACTTCCTCCACAAGCGGAATCAAGATTCATTTTTGAAGCTTCATCTAAACCATCAACAAATGTATGACCTAACACCTCATCTGTTTGACAATGATGAGGGCAGTCCCTAAGTAGCTTCTTGTATCTTTCCCAAGCTTGACGAAGTGTTTCGCCAGAGCGTTGTTCAAACCCAAGAATTTGACTCCTCGACATTTTTGTCTTTTTAGTAGGAAAGAACTTGATTAAGAACTTCCTTGCTAGATCATCCCAAGTGCGGATTGAATTTGATGGTTCTTTGTTTAACCGCTCTTTAGCTTCCCCAAGCAGAGAAAAAGGAAATAGTGCCAGTCGTACATAATCCTTGGAAACATTTGGATAATTATAAGTATCCGTAATTTCCAAAAAATTCTGAATATGTCTTTGTGGATCTTCATGAGGTAGACCCACAAATTGCCCTGTAGACTGAATCAGCTGCACCATATATTGTTTCAACTCAAAATGCCCAGTAATATGAGGCTTCACAATAGCCTGAGTCATATTAGCCAGACTGGGTCTTGCGGCTTCAATCACCGCTCTTTCTTCATTTCCTGCCATCACTGTTGGCTGTGGTTGAATTTGAATGTTCAACTCTCCTTCTGTTTTATATTGAGCTTCCCACTCTCTCCTTGTTCTATGTATTGTTCTTTCAATTTCAGGATCAAATGGGAAGAGATTGTTTGTGCTTCTGCTCCTCCGCATTCAAGAGAAGAACCTGTATAACACAAACAAATAGATGAAAATTTCTTTTTGTATTTTCTATTAACAACTACAAAATAATAAAACGGTCAAGGAGCTAATTTCTAATTCCCCGGCAACGACGCCAAAAACTTGTTGCGACCAAAACACTCACGCAAGTGTACGCGATCGACAAGTAATATAGTAGTGAGTAGAGTATCGTTCCCACAAGGAATTTTGATTAACTTATTGACTGATTTAGACTAATTTAGTTATCAACTCAAGCTAGACTATCACAAAATATATCTAAAAATTCTCAATAATTCAAGATAAAATTACTACACCAATTACAATTTATGTTTATAACAATTTGGACAAATATATTCCAGGGCCATGGACTTGCTAGTAATCATGCTATTTTTCTACTTAGAATTGATTTATTTAATTATCCGGGTTGTTGATTATAAGGTTAATAATATTCATAAGAATCTTTCGAGTTCTTATGAATCTATCCAAGTTAAATTAATATCTATATTTCTATGATATTAATATTAACAAGAATGCATTTCAAACTCTTATTATTTAACCAAACAAGGCAATTAAGTATATGTCTATCTTAATTGCGAATACTTCACCTGATGCCCGGGATTCAAAACTTGTTCTATTTGATTTTATTTGCAACCAAGAATTTCCTTTGTCAAGTTTAATTCAAAGTTCATAGATAATATTTCACTATTAGCTACGCAGTAAAATAATTAAGATCAAAATCAAATAAACAACCCATATCAATAACTTCAATAAAATCAATCCAAGCTTCAAATAACAAGATTAACTAACATCCATGACCCTAGAATACTAAAGAGTTTGGCTACTCATGTTCATACTAAAATCAATAATATTGATGTCTAAAATACTACAAAGAAGAATACAAGATGAAAGTTTAGATGAACTCTTTTATTTGATGCACTTGAAAGCTTTGATCTTCAATTCCTTGTTTTGCTCCAAGAAGACTTCAATGGCTTCTCTTGAAAATGTTCTCTCTAGGATGAATAGTGTAAATCCACAATAATACCATGATAAAATCTGATCCCCTCCATTATGCATATTATCTTTGTTTTATCCCATAGTGGAATCCACCCTTAGTTGACAAAATAGTAACTCCATAATGAATTTCCGGAACTGGACTAGCGCGGGCAAGCTTATGGCCGCGCTAGTGCCCGCGCTAGTAGGGTAATATTTGGTCCGGATTTTTGGACTAGCGCGGGCAAGCTTAAGGCCACGCTAATGCCCGCGCTAGTGAGGCTTGATCTCTTTTGTCTTCTTTTGCTCAATTTTCCATATTGTTTACCATCATATATACTCGTATGCACAATTAACTCCTGTGAAACAAGTAAAATTACATTTAGAGCTAATTTTATCTTAATTATAATCATATGACAGTAATTTCTTGTTAATTTAGAACATATATATATAGGCTATATTACATAATTTAGCCCATTATCAAGCTACTAGTTACAAGATTCCTATCTGTAAGTCTTTTGAAGCTTGATCTTGAGTATTGGTTGGTGCTTCATGCAGACTCTAAATTTGAACCTTGATACTTGCTAGTTGCAGGTGCTGCTTTTCGGATCAAGACTAGGTATGCAAATCTTGTGACCTCGGTCACGCTTTGAGCAGATTGCATCTTTCTTCCACAATTGCACTTTGGATTCACTTTTCTTTATTGTGACTAATTTCTTCCGATCATCTCAGACTATTGGCTGGCATTCTTGAGGCGGGCTTCTGCTACTTCTAACTTGGCTTGAATGCTGGGGATTTTTGTTGTAACCCTCCGCTCTCCGGGCGGGATCCTTCAACCAAAACAACCAAAACAACCAAAACAAACAAAATTTCCTACCCAGAAGATTTGTGAGTCGTTAGCAAAATTGTAAACCACTTATTCTACTGATACAATGATGAGAGTAAACTAAAGACGAGATTAGGATGTGTGTCTCCTACGAGCAAAACCAAGAACTTTGACTAGCAAATGTGTTTGTTAAAAATAAAACATGAATGAACCAGGCTTAGGAAGTGCGTCTCCTAAAGATGAATTTAAATAACCAATACTAGGAAGTGCGTCTCCTAAGGGTGAAAACTTCAGTGATTAAAACTAGGAAGTGTGTCTCCTATAAGAATGACTTGAAAGATCTTGATTAGGAAGTGTATCTCCTTGGTTGTAGGAAGTGCATCTCCTAAGGGTGAACTCAAATTTAGGAAGTGCGTCTCCTATGACTGAACTATTGATTCAGGAAGTGCGTCTCCTATGCATGAAATCTTAATTTAGAAAGTGCGTTTCCTGTGCATAAAAATAAACTTGGGAAATGCGTCTTCTATGGGTAATAATAAACTTAGGAAGTGCGTCTCCTAGGGGAAAAAATAAACTTAGGAAGTGCGTCTCTTATGGGTAAAATAAACTTAGGAAGTGCGTCTCCTAGAGGTAAAAATAGACATAGGAAGTGCGTCTCCTATGGGTAAAACATTAATGACTTTAAACTAGGAAGTGCGTCTCCTATGAGTGAAATCTTAATTCAGGAAGTGCGTCTCCTTATGCATGAAAATGAACTTAGGAAGTGCGTCTCCTATGGGTAAAAATAAACTTAGGAAGTGCGTCTCCTATGGGTAAAAATAAACTTAGGAAGTGCGTCTCCTATGGGTGAAACTTTAATGACTTTAAACTAGGAAGTGTGTCTCCTAATATTGAAATCTTAATTTAGGAAGTGCGTCTCCTATGCATGAAAATAAACTTAGGAAGTGCGTCTCCTATGGGTAAAAATAAACTTAGGAAGTGCGTCTCCTATGGGTGAAACTTTAATGACTTTAAACTAGGAAGTGCGTCTCCTATGAATGAAATCTTAATTTAGGAAGTGCGTCTCCTATGCATGAAAATAAACTTAGGAAGTGCGTCTCCTAGAGGTAAAAATAAACTTAGAAAGTGCATCTCCTATGGGTAAAACTTTAATGACTTTAAACTAGGAAGTGTGTCTCCTATGAGTGAAATCTCAATTCAGGAAGTGCGTCACCTTATGCATGAAAATGAACTTAGGAAGTGCGTCTCCTATGGGTAAAAATAAACTTAGGAAGTGCGTCTCATATGGGTAAAACTTTAATGACTTTAAACTAGGAAGTGTGTCTCCTAATATTGAAATCTTAATTTAGGAAGTGCGTCTCATATGCATGAAAATAAACTTAGGAAGTGCGTCTCCTAGAGGTAAAAATAAACTTAGGAAGTGCGTCTCCTATGAGGTAAAACTTTAATGACTTTTAAACTAGGAAGTGCGTCTCCTATGAATGAAATCTTAATTCAGGAAGTGCGTCTCCTTATGCATGAAAATGAACTTAGGAAGTGCGTCTCCTATGGGTAAAAATAAACTTAGGAAGTGCGTCTCCTACGGGTGAAGCTTGAATCTTAGGAAGTGCGTCTCCTATGGGTAGAATCTCAATGATTTAAACTGGGAAGTGCGTCTCCCTTTTCCTCCTAAACCATTTCCTTCTTCCTGAATTACCTTCTTGCAGAACTGTTTCCTTTAAAACACGTGTTGTCTTCCTTCGAATGCTGGGGATAACACTGTTGGGGAATTATTTACTTACCTGTTGGGGATAAAAAATGTTATCAGATGGGGATAATGCTGTTGAGGATAACACTGCTCGGAAATTTTTATTTCTTCAAAATTGGGTGCTTTACTCTTCTAAAGGCTGCTAGGGATGACACTGGCCTTTTGCTTTTCGGAACAAGTTTCATCCTTTTGTTCTGTCCGCTAGGGATACAACTCCTTTCATTGAAACTTGTTATTTTCTTTCTTTCCACCCTGCTGGGGATAATACAGGTTCAAGGACCACTTCCCTTAAAACTAGTGTTATCTTTCTTCTTCCCCAAATGGTTACCTGTCTTCCAGAAAACTTTCCAAATGAAAGGAAAATTTTCTGCCCCAGTTTGATAATCTTCCTTGTGGCATGCTTTTCCGCCATCAGTGCCATTTCCTTTTCCTGTTTCAAATCAAAGAAAATTTATTAGTTTAAAACCGCGGTGGTTGGTTGTGATGCTCCTGCTGGGGATGGTTCTCCTTCTCTTTCCCTACTATGCATTTTATTGTTAAAACTTGTTGGGGATGTTATTTGTCGGGGATGACATTCCTACTAGGGATAGTTTTTCCCTTTCTTGCTTCCCCGCCCTGCTTGAGGATCTTGCAGGTTTCACTAATAAACCATTTTCTTCGTTCATCCTTGTCACTGGAAATACCTTTTTTGTTGGGGATATCCTCATTCTTTTGTGGCATATCTAGGGAACAAACATTTTCCCGACCTTTGAGTCTCGCTGGCCTTGGCCTTGAGGTTATTAACCTTCGTTTTTATTTTTATTTTTTATGGAGGTATCCTCCTTGACACCGATCCACCCCTTTTGTTAACTTTCTCTTGCTGGGGAATAGCCTTGTGTTTGTTCCCTCCTGACTTATACCACTTGGGTGTACCAATCAGATTCCATCTTGCATAATTGGAAAGCTGATGGCAAATTTTGAAGTCATTTCTAATTTGTTCTGAACAAACATACTCTACTGGGGAATTTTGATGAAAGGGGAAAGATAAAAGGAAACCAATATAGAAGACAAAGAAAAGATGACTTTCTAACAAAAGAAATTATAAAATAAAACCCTATCAAACGCGGATACCGACTCTAATGGTCATGACATGCACATATGGCCTATCCTCTGTTGTCAATTGTCTTTCAAGATTTCTTTCTGGTGATTTCCATCTGACTCTTCATCTTTATTCGACTTGTAGTGCCCGAAGGGTTTTCACTATCAAGCCTCTCTCATTTCGATTTTTCTCTCAACTTTCATCGCCTTATGGTGCCCGTGAAGGTTTTTACCGATAAGACTCTCTCATTTGTATTACTCTTCAGCTGGGGATTGGGGGTGTTACCTGCCAAGACTCTCGTATTTCCTTTCTGCTGAGAATCAGAGTCTTTTCTGCTGAGAATCAGCGTGTTATAGGACTCTATCCCTCGCCTGACGCGGCATCTTTTGAAGACCGATCGGAAGGTCTTTCTTTGGACCGTAATGTGGGATTTGGATAGGGCTAGAAAGAAAGGGTATTAAAGGCTCAAATAATTTAACTTTGGGTTCACAATTTACAACCTTCGAACCCAGATTTATAAACACAATTATTTGCCCTAGTTTCTTGTTTGGGGATTTTTATTTTTATTTACACTATGAGCGAGCTGTGAAGCGCCTACGTATCCTTTTAAGGAATCAGGTCAAACGTAGTTCCCAATTCCTTGTTTTTTCAAGTTTCTCTTTTTCATTCATTTTTATTTTTCTTTTCTTTTCTTTATGTCTTTTTGTTGTTTTTTTTTTCTTTATCCCTTTCTTCTCTTGTCTTTTAAAATTTGCGTTTGTAGTCTTTGCGACTAATTCCGAAGGAGGGGTATAAAAGAAAATAAATAAGGCTCAAAAGGGTTAACGTTGGATAAAGTGTTTGGGTAGAAGAACAAAATGCCTTCGTCATTCCAATCTCCAAAACATGCCAAATGAAAACAACACAATTAATATTCGTCATATCTTTAAAGCACTGTTGGGCAACACTCTCATTTTCATTATTATGAATGACCCCATGTCAATTTGGCCAGCTTGCCTTTAACGATTTTCTTTTTACTTGCCCCAGTTTTCACATGACTCGGGCTCCAAATGATCTCAAACCATTCTTATTTCCTTTAAATGTCTCGATAACCTCCAAATGGTTTTATGATTAATATTTAAGATTAAGCCCAAACTGTGCGTGCATGTCATGTCGGTAGAATCAACGTTTGAACAAAAGATAAATCTAAAGTATAAAAAGAACTAAACAAATAAGATGACTGGATGTAACAAAAGACTGAAAGTTTCATCAGACTAATGGTGAAACGGTTCAACAATAAAACAAGCAAAGCAAACCAAAGTACAACCCTGAAACAAAACTGGACAAGACTAAGCAAATTGCTATGACAAAAATAGAAGGATAAGAGGGTTTGACCACAAGATAAAATCCGGATTACAACCCTGAAAATAATCCCGACAATAAAAATGACAACAACATAAGCCACCAAGAACTCCACTCTGATTGATCAAGAGATGGAGCGTCTTTCCAACTACCAAGCACGGCATGCATCTTAGCCACTAAGTTCTGCATCTATATTGCCAAGCCCATTACCAACTTCAATATCATCAACTTCAGCCAATAAGTTCTCAAGAGGATTCACATGCTCCTCGTCACTGTCATTGATCACAATGGCCCCTTCTTGAATCAACCTTTCTACTTCCTTTTTCAAAGAACGACAATCTTCAATGCTATGCCCTTGGACGTTAGAGTGGTACATGCATCGAACATCAGGGTCAAATCCTTTTGCATATGGATCTGGAGTATAGCTAAGTAGCGGCTCAATCATGCCAGAATGCCTTAACTTTTCAAACAAGCTTGTGTAGGACTCCCCAATTGGCGTGAAACTATTTCTTTGCCTTTGCTTCCCTTCCTGCCCTTGTTTTCTTAGGTTGTTGGGTGCTCGAGCATGTTGTGAAGGCAAGAGTGCATTATGCGGTGCTGGTGCTAGCCATAGGGAGTGACTTGGCGGTTGGACATATGGCCGGACATTGTGCGGATGATAATATTGAGGTGAGTTATATGGAGCTCGGGGATATGTTTGGGCGTGATGGATGGAAAACTGTGGTTCTGGTGGGTAGTGGGGTTGTGGGGGTCTGGGTTGGTAGTAAGGTGAAGGACCTCCAGATCTGGGTCGAGTACCTGCTTCGACTGTTGCGACTTCTTCCCCCTTCTTCTTCCCGAGCATACCTCCAGTGCCACTCTGGAAGGCTTGAATGGTGGCCTTGATTTCCGAATAACTCATTATCTTATTGGACTTGAGTCCTTCTTCAATCAAGCCGCCCATTTTTATGACTTCATTGAAAGATTTTCCAACCGATGTCACCAGGTGACCAAAGTATGTTGGCTCTAAAGTCTGCAAAAGGTAATCCACCATTTCACTTTCCTTCATTGGAGGATCTACCCTTGCTGCCTGTTCCCTCCAACGGAACCCAAATTCCCTGAAGCTCTCTCCAGGCTTTTTCTCCAGCTTTAACAATGTGAGACGGTCAGGGACGATATCGAGATTGTATTGGAAGTGACCCACGAAAGCTTGCGCCAGGTCATCCCAAGTGTACCACCTGTTGGGATCTTGTCACGTGTATAATTCAAGTGTCTATCCGCTTAAACTTTGGCCAAAATAAGCTATCAGTAGCTCATCTTTGCCACCATCCCCCCTCATTTTGCTACAAAAGCCGCGCAGATGTGCCATTGGATCACCGTGTCCCTCATATAGATCAAACTTTGGCATTTTGAATCCCGCCGGCAATTGAACATCAGGGAAAGGACACAGATCTTTGTGGCCACACTGACTTGACTGCCCAACCCATGCATATTCTTAAAGGACTACTCCAGGCTTCTCACTTTACGAAGCATTTCATCCTGCTCCAAACTCTTAGTCGGCCTCTCAGTTTCTGCCGGGAGCTCAAAGTGGGGATTATAAGCACGTGGCTCAGGTGCTTTGAATGTCGGTTCAGGGGGTAAATGCTGGTATTCGTGAGCCTGAAACATCGGCTCATTGGCAGATCTTTGTAACGTGGCTGGTGGGGGTGCCACGAAAATGGGAACATTTGGTGGGGGAAGGCTCTGATTGGGTGGCAGAGCTGGGGGATCATACGGATTTCTTCCCTGATAGTAGTGGTGACCAGGGAAGCTTATCGAAGGTCCGTGAGGAGGGTATTCCGAAGTTTGTACCGGTGGGAGAGTAGGAGTAGTGGGAAGGGATGGTATCTGTTGCACCCTAGCCCATGCTAGGTGTGAGCACGTGATTTTTGCCTTACTTGAGAAGTACTCCCAGAAAATTCAAAAATAAAAATAGTTTCGTGTTGGGCATGATTTTTGTGATTTTTATCTTTTTGTGTGCACGTTTATTTATTTTAATTAAAAATACAAAAAATATATGCTAGGTTTCTGCATTTTTAGTGTTTGATATCGAAGTCATGTGATTTACATTTTAGGTGATATGTAATTATGTACGTTAATTGTAGTAAAAAATAGCGGTGTTATAGGTTAGTATATATACATATGTGTGTATATATATATATATATATGTGTATATATACATATATATATATATATATATATACACATACACATATAGTACATCATGAAGATCCGATCTGGGCCAAAACTTAGTCTAAAAACCAGGCCCAAACGAATTTCCTCTAATCCAGCCCAAATACCCGTCCAAGCTTCAGCCTGTGTAGCGCTTGATCTGGACCGTTGGATTTTATTATCCAACGGCCCAGATTAATCCTTTAATTCCAAAATACATTCAGCGTATGACTTGACCAAACGACACCGTTTGGGTTAAGTGAGAAGATCCTGATCGTTGATCAAGTTTGATCCAACGATCAGGATTTAACTTCTCAAATCATATATAAACTCATTTCCATACCCCGCCCCCCCCAAGCCAGACCCCCCCCTCTCCCTGCATCTCTCTAACCTCAGAGACGAACCGCCGCCTACTACCGCACGCCGCCGGCCGGAAATCGCCTCCACCAGCGGCCATCATCCAATGACCTCCAAATTTATACCATTCAATCACCTCAACACCCCCAATCCAAACCCATACACCATCTACTTCGAATCGATCCGGAGCTTCTCGAATCTTCATTTGAAGATTCGAGTCGAGCTTGAACCGACCCCAACTGACCCCAAATTCATGCCGCATGGCCTCCCTCGTACCCCCGCCGGCTTTCGTTTACCTCGAATCTAACCAGAAATGCAAAAGCCCCAAATCCGAGCCCAAGAACCCTAGAATTCCAAGATTAGGGATTTTGTCCGCGTTTAAGAATTTGGAGTCAATAGGCTCTAATTGGAGTGTTTTTCGTTCGAAAAACACTTCAATTAAAGCGTGTTCACTTCAAAAATGCAATCTCAAGTCCGTGGAAGCCTGAGTTTGTTCGAGTTCGGATTGTCTTCATTAGGTATTTCAATTTTCTTCTGTTTTTAGTTATTGTTGTGTTCTCTGTTTGGTTTAGCCGTTAGTTGTTCCTTTTTGTGCTTAAATTTTATTTTTGTTTCTTTTGTGAGAGGTCTGTCCTTCTACCCCTTAAGACCCTTATTTGGTCATTCTCATTTTGTTTGTTGTTGGAAAATGTTAGTTATAGAATGAGTAGTCGTCTCGATCAATATTGTCAAGCGTTTAATTCTGCATTTTTCTTGCTTACCTGAAATGGTTGAATCACTGATTCGACGATTGAATTGTTACCAATTGTACTTGTTGTATGCTGTGATCGATTCAACAAATGTCGTCGAATACTTAGTTTCAATTGTTGCCGAGATTTTTTTTTTATTCACTGTTTCATCGGCTAAAATTGTTATCACTGTGATGTGTTGTAACTGATTAGATCTTACTATACTAGATGATGTTACCATTGGGTTTGCTGGCTGTGGGATTCCGGAGTTTAGTATTAGGGTTGAATAAATCCATTTGTTTAATCCCTCACCCATAAGATGGCCTAGTGGAGCCTGCTATTACAGCAGGGCACTCCACCAAGTTCTGCCTTTCATACTTAGTTTACTAAAGTCCACACCTAGACATTTATTAGTGCTGAAACAGAGGGAGCAGTAGGATGGGCAGGGCCTTAGTTTAATTTACTGGCTATCCAAAGTAGAAGGGATTTGGCTATAAATATAGGATGAGTAGAACATAACTAGGGGACTGAAAAAGAAAAAACAGAATACCTGGAGAGCAGATAGAGGTGATAACTAGAGTAACTGGAGAGAAATATAGGCAGCAAGAATACCTTTTGATACACAGATACAAAGATACAAAAGAGGCTACTGTTTCATTGGCTTCTGGACTGTTTCGTGTGTTTCGATCCAGTGGCTGAGTATTTGGTCGCTGGTTTGTTGTTGTTCTTGTGTTATTGGTAGTGCTGGGCCATTGTTTAGCTGTGTTGAGTGTATGCTGTTGCTGTGTTGATTGACTGTGCTGGTTTGGTCTAGTGTTGCTACTGTCGTGTTCATTTGGTGCTACTGGTCTATTGTTGTTGTTTGATCCAGTGTGGTTGTTGTTGGTCGTGTGGTTTTTGTTGCTGTTGGGTCTGTTTGTTGCTGCTTGGTCCAACATTGGGCTGGTTCAGTGTTGTTGCTGTGTTGAGGTTGCTACTGGTGGATGTTTTTGTTGCTGTTGGGTCTGTTTATTGCTACTTGGTTGTAATTGGTCTATTGGGTGTTGTTTGTTGATCGACCACTGTTTTGCCCTTGTGGTCTGCTCTTGGGGATTTTGTTTGGCTATCACTGTTCCATTGATTTGGATACTGTTTGATTGCTGCCTGGCCATTACTGTTCCATTGGTCCGTTAGTTGGTAGAGTTTGAAGGATTTGATTACTGTTGGTTGTTGGGTTGTAGCTGGTTCACTGGTTTGTTTTGGTGTGGAGTTGTTGCTGTTACTGTTCCTGTTACTGTTGCGGCATTGCCATTGCTCACTCTTCTTTGTTCTTTCGCATTCGAGGTACACATCTCTGTTATTGTAATTCCTTGGTTCAAAAAGAATGAAGCCTGAAGTTTATGTTTGAAGTCTGTTGAATCATGTAGTCGTCCAAAGTCTATGCTTGATTACGTTCTGTTACTGTCTAATTAAATTTGTATTGCTAGTTTTGTTATGGAAAATGTAGCTAGACCAAAGATACACTATCATTAGATATGCACGTAAACTCGAATTAGTCTGTTGTATCTCTGTTCAATCTTCTCTACTCATGTGTGTAATCTCCAAATTTGTTAAATGATAGACCTTATGTTAAAAGCAAGATCAGCTAGGGAGTTGTTACTCAACGGCATGACGTAATTAGATTAAAAAGAGTCGGGGGTGCATTTCATGTGACCCGACCCCAATTTTGGGCAAGAGTAAACAAAGCGTGTCAGGAACCACAAGCGCATTTCATGTGGTGTGGTTCGTAGCAAGTTTTAAATAATTTGGAATCAACTTTTAAGTAAGATACAGTGGGATGTAGTTCGCTTTATATTTGAATCAAAGGTGCGCCTCGCCCAATAATTACACTAATCACATAGCCGTCATAAATGTACATATAAAATACTTAGATTTTGAGACGCGTCGTTTCTTAACGGATATTACGCCTTTCTCAACAGTGTAAATAAGTAGTCGATCCGGGCGCATATTTTAGTTCTACCCTTTAAATACAGGTGTGCATTTCATGCGACCCAAATCCAAGCCCCGAAATGTTGAATAAGAATATGTCGAGGATCCGGGTGCATTTCATGTGACGTGATTCGAAAGCATATTTTTAAGCAACTTTCCCTTTCGTAAAACACAACCAATAATAAAAGCGGTAAAGGGATATTAACTTGCACTAAGTACGTAATTGTAAAAAGCAGATAGATAAGCCAAACACGACAGTTGAGCGACCGTGCTAGAACCACGGAATTCGGGAATGCCTAATACCTTCTCCCGGGTTAATAGAATTCCTTATCCGGATTTCTGGTTCGCGGACTGTTAAATAGAGTCATTCTTTTCCTCGATTCGGGATTTAACCGGTGACTTGGGACACCATAAATCTCCCAAGTGGCGACTCTGAAATAATTAAAATAAATCCCATCTCGATTGTCCTTTAATTGGAAAAACTCTTTGCGTCCTTGCGGGTGCGTAAAAAAGAGGTGTGACAGCTCTGGCGACTCTCCTGGGGACTACTTTAGAATTCGAGCTCGGAATAACTGTTGTATTTGGCATATTTTATTATCTGATTCGTTTACATGTTGGCATCAATGTGCAAATGTTGTTTTTACTGCTTTGATATTTTGTGAACTGTACATATAAATTGTGCCGGAACCAATCTCCTCTCTGAGTCTTCTAAACCATGAAGAAGGGTGCACTTCGTGTGACTTCTTTTCTGTATAGCGTCTAATTCCCATTTTAGAACGAGGTTTGGATAAGTTGCAAAACGGGTGAAGCTTCTGTATTCCCGGGTTGCTGCCTCCTCCTCGGCTCGAGCTGTCCGCTCGGGTAAGCCAAGTCTAGAACAGATAAACCCAGGTTTTTAAACCTAGAATAACAAAGCTTCATGCCGGATCCCTAGTAGGAAACGTTTATTTGCATCATGTCGCATTTGGCTTAGGGGACTCAACACAGGGGTTGGGTCCGTCTAGGACAGGTGACATGAAATGAACAGACTATCCTGCTGCATCCTGTTTGTCTTGCGCATTTATCTGTTATAGACTTGCATGCTGACCGGCTTTAAAAAAAAAAAAAAAAAAAAAAAAAAAATGTGTTGTTTTGCTCTTAAGATAGAAATAGCTTATTTGTTTTTCCTTTAGTAAAATGAACAAATAAATAATGTCGTTTGTTTCGTCAAAACCGAACTACGTGGGTTTGATTCTCATTGGATGTGAGATACGTAGGCAACCTCCATCGGGTCCAACTTCACCTTTTGAAAAATGGCCGAAATATCAAAACTAACTTTTGTACTAAATAAGTCGGTGACGCTTGTTTTCAAAAATAGCCGAATGTTCCCGAAAGGGACGCCGGAAGGCTAATTTCGTATAAACGGCCACCTTTGGGTCAATTTTGATTTCGATCAATTTACCCGACAGCCTTAAAAGCCTTCGTCCCCGAGACGTTGAAAGGCCGTGATTGAAAACTGATTTTTTTTTATTTTTAGCAAAACAAAGTTGTTTTCTTATTTAAATCACCTTAATAAATGTGCGGGATGAGCACGAATCAGAATAAATCATTTTCAATCTTTAGTGAGGTCCCTCAGCAGCTCCGTATATGGTGGAACGATTTGGAAGACAATAGCAAAAAGGTCGTAGGGAGAATTTTGGGAGGTTTGGTTGATCTGTTGAATATCGAGCCAAGGGAGGACATCATCAAGGCACTGGTATCTTTCTGGGATCCGACCCGCAATGTGTTCCGTTTTGTTGACTTTGAATTGACGCCCACATTAGAGGAAAATTGCGGGCTATGCAGGACTAAATGGGAAATTAAGAGGACAATACCTGCTCTCACCAAGACCGGTATCTCCACATGGGTTTCTAGATTTGTTGAGCATTAGTCGGAAGGTGAAAAATGATGATCTGCTGAAAGGGTGTTGCGATCTCCAATTCTTATATCAACGGTACGGCGCTCCTCGGGGTTTTGAAGAGTCAAACCTTGGACTGACTCACGCAGGGAATAGAACCAAGTGGGAGGCCAGACGAATTCTAGCATTCATAACGACATTCTTGGGGATTGTGATTTGTCCGCGCGAAGATAAGAAAATAGAGATAAGTATGGTAGGAATAGCCGATGTTGCAATCAAAAAGGCTACCAGCACGGTGGTCCCTTTGGTTTTGTCCGAAATCTATCGAGCCTTGACTGTATGCCGAGAAGGGGGCAATTTCTTCCAAGGATGCAATCTGTTACTTCAATTATGGATGCAAGAACACCTCCGTCACCGAACACAATACATGAACCATGGGTTGACCGGAAAAAACTGTATCAGGGGTTTCGAAGAACGGATGATGGGTGCTGTATTCCCTGAAGGCGTCGAGGCATGGCTTGCACGACTGAGCTCAATAGAAGCCGATCGGATTGAATGGGCATTCGGGTGGTTACCCGATACTGAAGTAATATATATGGCAGCCGAGGAGTGTTATATCCTTCTGATGGGGATCCGCAGTGTCCAACCATATGTCCCTCACCGTGTATTACGTCAACTAGGAAGGTTTCAGGTTATTCCTACCGATCAAGACCTAAGGAAGTACGCCATTGAGTTGAGCCCGGGGGTTGTCTTCCCCGAAGAGAAGGTTAGAAGGCTGTGGCACGAGTGTCGGTTCCTTGAGCCTAAAACCATGGTCCGGGAATTAGCCAAGGGAGAGGTGGATCCAAAGTACAACGTGTGGTTCGGGAAAAGATTTCAGATTCGTCGGAAATGTTCTAAAAGAGCCCATGTCCAACAATTCACGGAAGATTCACGGGAACAATGGGATTGGTTAGCAAAGGAGGAGGGGTACAGGACGAAGATTGGCAGGATAGAACAGCGGGTCCGGGACCTTCAGTTCGAGAAGAACATGCAAGCTGCCACCGACGAAGGAGACAAAAAGAAGTTGGCACAAGAAAATGACTTCTTGAGAGCTCAAATCCAGGCAAATGAAAAGAGATGCTGACAGACGGTCGAGGAGTCGGGCCGACGAAAAATTGATAAGGGGTTTGAGAAGCCAAGTCACCGACATCCAAAGAGAATTGGACGAGTCAAAAGCCCAAATAACGAGGATCCGTGCTAGCTGGAAAAAGGAGGCACATCAACATGCACTTCACCTAAAGCGGGTGGAAGAAGATTACAATGATATCATCACTAGCCTGAGGGAAGCAAATGTTGTCCTTAGGGGAGCGGGTTTTCAAGCAAGCCCAAGATGCCAGAGCAGACCTCGACCGCTGCCACAATTTGATGGCCCGACTACAAGGACAAGTGGATAGGCTCCTAGATCAAGTCACCAACAATGCTCGAAGATTGGGGGCGAAAAACCAGCAAATAGAGCGGCTACTCGGAGAAAGGGACATGATCAAGGATAGAATTGGAGAAATCGGGCACTATGTCACCATGAAGTGCCTAGCTTGTGAACGAATGCCCCGCGCCGACCTTTTCGCTTCAATTATGGGTTATGTTCATCGGATCATGGAAGAGTTGAGGGAACTGCACAAGGACCTCACACCGAGGCCTGCGGCAAGGCCGAATGATGCCTCGCAGGCCCCCAGGAGTTTTAGGGCATTAGATTTTTGATTGAACATGTATTTTGAAATGTTGAGTCAAGCTAGTTGGCATTTTTATCTTTACTTTCCCAAGTCAAGCATTTTCTTTTGTTTTGCTGATTTTTGTAAGACGTGTTTTGTAACTACACGGTTTTATTTGATATAAAAGTTACTGAATTTTGCCACAATCTTGTTGCCAGAACTACGCTCGGTCTGATTCACGCGGGGTCGTGATACGTAGGCAATCCACATAAGATTCGACCACCACTAAAGAAAGAAAAAGAATCCATAGGTTAAATAACAATAAAGGCTTGCAAAGATAGTCGGAAAAAAAAAAAAAAAAAAAAAGAGAAGAAAAAGAAAGAAAAGAAAAAGGGCCGGAATGACGCATGTTAAAGAGTACACGTAGAAAGGGTTATTTGGTTAGGTGCATTGCATCCAACGTGCTATAACATATCTGTCAAACTCGGTGAACTAACAAGTTTGTTGCGTATTCCGGAAAGTTTAGCAGTTGGTTTGACAGAATATACTGGCCAGCCATCACTACCGTACTAGATCCAAAGGACCAGTTACAGTAAGCATGTCGAGTTCTGGCAAGAGTCTCGAGGAAGAGAAATCCGAGCTGCAAGTCATGAAAGAAGAGGTAGACCGGTTAAAACAACAGATAATAGAGATGCACCTGGCCTGGGCCAGGGAACAGTCTTCACCAAACCGCCCTACTCTCGCCTCAGCTCCGGAACATCCGCCCGTCGATCCTTCAACAAGCGCCCCGAGCTATCCATACTTTCAGGGGGAAAACCCATATGCCACCCACATTCCACCAGCCAAACCAAATCCTCCTCCAGCCACCCCTGTTTTTGTGGCACCTCCACTTGCTCCTCTGCAAAGGCCGGCCGGTGAGCCGCATGTTCAGATCCATGACAACTCTTACTATCCTCCAGAGCCTACTTTTAGGGCGCCTGAACCGCAATCACATACACCTCACTGGGATAATCCGGCAGAACCGGAAAAACACTTCCAAAGTTCGGAACACGAGGAAGTTATCAGAAAAGTCAAAAGCCTGGAGCAGTCCTTCAGGAACATGCACGGTTTGGGCAACCAGGTCAGCGTCGCCTATAAAGATCTATGTCCATTTCCGGACGTCCAGTTGCCAGCAGGGTTCAAAATGCCCAAATTCGACCTATACGAGGGGCATGGCGACCCAGTAGCCCACCTCCGAGGGTTCTGCAGTAAAATGAGAGGGGCCGGAGGACGGGACGAACTTCTGATAGCTCACTTCGGCCAGAGTCTGGGAGGATCTGCGCTGGAGTGGTACACTAGACAGGATCCCAGTAGATGGTTTACGTGGGATGATTTGGCTCAAGCTTTTATCGGCCAGTTCCAGTACAATCTTGAAATAATCCCCGACCGCCTATCATTGCTAAAATTAGAGAAGAAGCCCGCTGAAAGCTTCAGGGAATTTGGTTTCCGTTGGAGGGAACAGGCAGCCAGGGTAGATCCGCCGATGAGAGAAAGCGAGATGGTGGACTACTTCTTGCAGACATTAGAGCCAACCTACTTCGGACATCTGGTAACGTCCGTAGGCAAATCATTCACTGAGGTGATAAAAATGGGGGGTATGATCGAGGAAGGTTTGAAGGCCAACAAGATCATGAGTTACTCGGCACTGAAAGCCACCACTCAGGCTATCCAAAGTGGTACTGGAGGAGTGCTGGGGAAAAAGAGGAGAGAGGAAGTTGCGGCCGTCGAGTCCGGGGCATGGTTCAGAAATAGAGGCCCCGCACCCCAATATAGCCCACCCCAACCTCACCACCAAAATTACTCCTCACAACCCATATAGCCACCCACAACATTACTATCCCGCACCTGACCCCCATTTTACTGTCCACCATGCACAGTCATATTCTGCACCTCCCGTTCATGCACCATGGCGTGCACCAAACCCCCAGAACAATCATCCACCCCAAGAGCTTACAGAAACCCCTCGGGCGCGAGTTTCCGTCCGAACCAGGCATTCAGGGGCGACAGGGCGCCGAGGCCAAAGACTTTCACTCCCTTAGGAGAATCTTACACCAGTCTGTTCCACCGGTTAAAGCAAGTAGGGTTGCTGAATCCGGTTGAAGCTAAGCTGCCAAACCCTCTTCCGAAGAACCTGGACCATTCAGTAAATTGTGCCTACTGCTCGGGATGTCCGGGGCACGATACGGAAAAGTGTTGGAGGCTAAAGACGGCCATCCAGGAGCTCATTGACACTCGCAGGATTGAGGTCCGGACTCCAACAGAGCCCAACATCAACCAAAACCCGCTTCCAACTCATCATGAGACCAATATGATCGAGTTGGTACGGGCGGAGGAAGAAAAGGAGAAAGCCTCTCAGACTGTAATGATGATTAAGTCTAGCGGGGCAAGAACGGGAAAAGGGCCAAGCCTTGATGAGTCGCCCAGTTGCAAGAAGGACATACCAGGAGAGGCGGAAGCAGGAAAGGAAAGTGTGAACGAGGTACCGGTGAAGCCGGCCAAGATAGTTGTACCAGGGGCAGCAATCAAGCCCATCTTGACAGTAGCAGGCGTTCGAATGGATCCTTTCATCATCCAGTCGGCAACACAGTTGCCAGTAACTGATAGCCGGGCTGTCCCATGGAATTATGCTCGGATTACAACGACCTACGGAGGAAAGGAGGTGAAAGAGGAAGTTTGTGAAGCCCAAGGGTTGACCCGCTCGGGGAGATGTTTTGCCCCTGCGGAATTGAGGAAGACCACTCCGGCAGTATTGAAAAAGCCGGTCACTGATGAAGAGGCGGAAGAATTCTTGAAAAAGATGAAGCTGCATGACTACTCTGTCTTAGAGCAGTTGAAGAAAACTCCGGCGCAAATATCATTGCTATCCTTGCTGATACATTCTGAAGAACATCGGCAAGCATTGATGAAAGTCCTGAATGAGGCACATGTACCGGATAAAATCTCAGTGAGCCATTTGGAGAAGATCACCAATCGGATCTTCGAAGCAAATCGGATCACCTTCACCGATGACGAGTTGCCTGAGGAAGGCACTGAGCATAACAGGGCTTTATATCTTACGGTGAAGTGTGAAGAGGCGGTGGTTACCAAAGTCCTTGTCGATAATGGGTCCAGTGCTAACATTTGTCCTCTCTCTACACTGGGCAAATTAAAAGTAGACATCGGCAGGGTACGCAAGAACGGCGTATGTGTTCGAGGGTTTGACGGAGGAGGCAAAGCGTCGGTTGGTGACATAGCGCTAATCTTGACAATTGGGCCAGTGGAGTTCACCATGGAATTCCAGGTGCTGGACATGGTGGTGTCATATAACCTCCTGATAGGGCGACCATGGATCCATGCCGCAAGAGCAGTTCCATCCAGCTTACACCAACTCGTCAAGTTCGAGTGGGACCAACAGGAGATCGTCGTCCATGGAGAGAACGATCCGCAATCAGGCACCATCATTCCCTTTGTTGAAACAGAAGAAGATGTTGGGCCGTGGGTATATCAGGTCTGCGATGTGGTGTCCGCCAACCGAGTTCCGGAAGGGGAATGCATTCCCGGCGACAGAACAATTACTGCAGATGTCATGGTGGCGCATGAAATGTTGAGACATGGTTTCATACCCGGTAAAGGTCTAGGTGCATCTCTGCAAGGAATCATACAACCGGTATCGGTGGTCGAGAACTTGGGAACCTTCGGCTTGGGATTCCAGCCAACATCAGAGGACATCCGGCGAGCAAAGAAGGAGCAAGCAGAAAACATGGGTGCTCCCAAAGCCTGTTCCACGCCTTTCCCAATCTTTTGTCAGGTCCGGAGCAAGAGGACATCCAGCGACAAAGATTCCCGGTCCTACGATCAGGCCAGATGAAGAGTTCTTCAGGAAGTTCGAAGACCTATTCACGGATGTATGTATGCTCGAGGACGGTGAAGGATCTAGTCACGCCGAGATACAATTTGTGGGACCAAAGGCAAAGCTGAATAACTGGAAGGCTACTCCTCTCCCTGTCCGGAAGGAGTCTTGGTAGTTTGTCTTGGATTGTTTTTCTTTCGAAATTTTGTGTTGGGGGTTTGTCCCCGGAGTAAAATCCCGTTGTTTTTAGTTCATTTCTGATTTAAGTTTGCAGTCTGTTTTCCCTTTGTACAATTCACATTAATGAAATTTGGTTCCCTTCGTGTCTAATTTTGTTTATTTTTCTTTCTTTTTACTTTTCTGAACAGCCTTCTTTCAACTGATCTTAATGATATGGCGTGCTTAAAGATTAATCAACCCAGTCTAGAAAGTCAATCGGGTTTGGAAATAATAACACATGAAATAAGAAGTGACGAGAGTGAGTCGGAGTACGGCGATGATGAAGCCGTAGAAGAAATCGGTGAAGAATTAAGTCACTTCGAGGAAAAACCCAAACCGAATTTAAATGATACTGAGGCCGTTAATCTAGGGAATGCGGATGACGTCAAAGAAACCCGGATAAGTGTCCATATTGAACCCAATCTGAGAGAAGAATTGATCAAAACACTCATGGAGTTTAAAGATATTTTCGCATGGTCGTACGACGACATGCCAGGACTCAGCACCGATCTAGTGGTTCATAGATTACCCACTGATCCGGCATATCCTCCCGTCAAGCAAAAGCTGCGGAAATTCAAGACGGAGATGAGTGTGAAGATTAAGGAGGAGGTAACCAAGCAGGTTGCAGGCGAAAGTCATTCGTGTCACTCGATACCCTGAATGGTTGGCTAACGTAGTGCCGGTGCCAAAGAAAGACGGAAAGATCGGGGTATGCGTGGACTATCGCAATCTCAACAAGGCAAGTCCTAAGGATAATTTCCCACTTCCCAATATCCATATCCTGATTGATAATTGCGCCGGACGCGAAATTGGATCCTTTGCGGACTGTTATGCGGGATATCATCAGATTTTGATGGATGAAGAGGACGCAGGAAAGACGGCTTTTATCACACCGTGGGGGACTTATTGCTACCGAGTGATGCCGTTTGGTTTGAAGAACGCGGGAGCAACATATATGAGGGCGATGACTACGGTATTCCATGACATGATACACGAGGAAATTGAGGTGTACGTGGATGATGTGATCGTGAAATCCAGGACGTCAAGAGGACCATGTTGCTGACCTCCGGAAGTTCTTTCAAAGACTTCGAAGATACGACATCAAGCTTAATCCGGCCAAATGCGCATTCGGAGTTCCATCGGGAAAAGCTGCTAGGATTCATCGTCGGCCGACGGGGCATTGAGTTGGACCCCTCCAAGATTAAGTCCATTCAGGAGTTACCCCCGCCGAAGAATAAAACAGAGGTAATGAGTCTGTTGGGAAGGTTGAATTACATCAGTAGGTTTATTGCCCAGCTTACGGCAACCTGTGAACCCATATTCCGCCTATTGAAGAAAGACGCTGCGATAGAATGGACGGCAGAATGTCAGGAAGCGTTTGACCGGATCAAAGGGTATCTGTCAAATCCACCCGTACTAGTTCCGCCCGAGCCAGGTAGACCCCTGATTCTTTATCTGACGGTCTTGGAGAATTCGTTTGGCTGCGTACTGGGGCAGCATGATCTTACTGGCAGGAAGGAACGGGCCATTTACTACCTCAGTAAGAAGTTTATAGTCCACGAGGTCAAGTACACTCATCTAGAAAAGACATGTTGCGCCCTGACTTGGGTAGCCCAAAAGCTGAAACACTACTTGTCTTCTTACACCACGTACCTCATTTCGCGGTTGGATCCGTTGAAGTATATTTTCCAGAAACCCATGCCTACGGGGAGGTTAGCAAAGTGGCAAATATTACTTACGGAATTCGACATCATATACGTGACAAGGACGGCTATGAAAGCTCAAGCCCTGGCCGATCACTTAGCTGAAAATCCCGTTGATGACGAATACGAACCTTTGAGGACGTATTTTCCAGATGAGGAAGTATTGCAGATTGAGGGGTTGGAACTAACCAAGGATCCAGGATGGAAGCTCTTCTTCGATGGAGCGGCAAACGCAAAAGGAGTCGGAGTAGGGGCCGTGCTCATATCTGAAACAGGACATCATTATCCTGTTACTGCTCAACTGCGTTTTCACTGTACCAATAACATGGCTGAGTACGAGGCATGTATCTTGGGGTTGCGATTAGCAGTGGACATGGATGTACAGGACGTCTTGGTCTTGGGGGACTCGGACCTTCTGGTACATCAGATTCAGGGAGAATGGGAAACCAGAGATTTAAAGCTTATCCCGTATCGTCGGTGTTTGCATGATTTGACTAAGCGTTTCCGGTCGGTAGAATTCAGACATATCCCAAGGATGCATAATGAGGTTGCCGACGCTCTAGCTACTTTAGCGTCGATGCTACATCACCGGACAAGGTTCGTGTCGATCCGTTACATATCCATGTCCGGAATCAACATGCTTATTGTAATGTGATAGAGGAAGAGGTGGATGGTGAGCCATGGTTTCATGATGTCAAGGAATACCTCGGGTTAGGAGTATACCCAGAGCAAGCAACTGGAGATCAAAAGCGAGCTATTCGGCGGTTGGCGAACGGATTTTTCCTTAGTGGAGGGGTGCTGTACAAAAGAACCCCAGATTTGGGATTGTTGAGATGTATAGATGCAAGTCAAGCCACAACAGTTATGACAGATATACACTCGGGAGTTTGCGGACCACACATGAGCGGATACGTATTGGCAAAGAAGATTCTTCGAGCAGGATATTATTGGCTCACTATGGAGCGGGATTGTATAAGTTTCGTGCGAAGATGCCATCGGTGTCAGATACACGGAGATTTGATTCATTCTCCGCCGACTGAATTGCATACAATGTCAGCACCATGGCCGTTTGTCGCATGGGGTATGGATGTTATTGGACCTATTGAGCTTGCAGCTTCCAACGGTCATAGGTTCATTCTGGTAACGATTGATTATTTTACCAAGTGGGTGGAGGCCAAAACATTCAAATCAGTGACCAAGAAGGCAGTAGTGGACTTCATACACTCCCACATCATTTGTAGGTTTGGAATTCCAAAGATGATCATTACAGATAACGGTGCAAATCTTAACAGTGGATTGATGAAAGAGGTATGTCAACGGTTCAAGATTACACACCGAAATTCCATGCCGTATCGCCCAAAAGCAAATGGTGCGGTCGAGGCAGCAAACAAGAACATAAAGAAGATATTGAGGAAAATGGTAGAAGGATCTAGGCAATGGCATGAAAAGCTACCATTTGCGCTGTTGGGTTATCGCACTACCGTCCGGACTTCGGTAGGTGCAACTCCTTACTTGTTGGTATACGGGACTGAAGCGGTAATACCCGCAGAAGTTGAGATTCCATCCCTCCGAATCGTCGCTGAAGCTGAGATTGACGACGACGAGTGGGTCAAAACCCGATTAGAGCAACTGAGCTTGATCGATGAAAAGAGATTGACAGCAGTATGTCACGGCCAATTGTATCAAAAGAGAATGGCGAGAGCATATAACAAGAAAGTACGTCCCAGGAGATTTGAAGTGGGACAGCATGTGCTGAAGAGAGTTCTACCACATCAGGCCGAGGCGAAAGGCAAGTTCGCTCCAAATTGGCAGGGACCATTTGTGGTGACTAGAGTATTATCCAACGGCGCTCTATGTCTGACGGATGTTGAGGGAAGATGCACCGATATGGCTATCAATTCTGATGCAATCAAGAGATATTATGTGTAATTCTTTAATGCATTTGTCAACGTTTGGTTTCGTTTGTGTGTACTTGGCATTTTTCGGAGAATGAAATGACAGAGGCAATTTTTCTACTACCCAAACACTTTAACCTTTGTTTCCCCATTTGAGCCTTAATTATTCTTTCATATACCCTCTTTCGGAATCATCAAGGAAGATGTGTAACAGAATAGAAAAGAAACAAAGAAGTAATACAAGAAAAAGTGAACTACGTTCGACCTGATTCCTCAAGAAGGATACGTAGGCGCCACACGGCTCGGTCATAATAAAATAAAAATCAAAAGTCCCCCAAGCAACAAAACTGGGGCAGAAGTCATTGTTTCGTTTGAAAGATAGTGTGGATTCCGAAAGTTGTAATAAGCTAACCGTTGAGGCTAAACCCCTTTCTTCAGCCTCACGCGCAGAAACCATACCAAGAACTAGAAAGACCTCTCGATCGGTATTTGAGAAGTGCCAAGGCATGTGAATGAAAGCCAAGAGTGACATCCCGACCCTCGATTGAAGCCAGGATGCACAAGCCGAAAGGGGATAACGCTCTAGAGGGAATCTCAGGGGGTGATACCCCGCCGCAAGGAAAGAAAGCATAAATGAGAGAGGCTTAACGGTGAAAACCCTCGCGGGCACCTTAAGGCGAAGGAAGTTGAGAGAAGTAAAATGAGAGAGTCTTACGGTGAAAACCTTTACGGGCACCTTAAGGCGACGGGAGATAGAGAGAAATGAGAGAATCTCATTAGTGAAAACCCTTTGAAGGGCACTATGAGGTGGCAGGATGAGATGGTTACAAGATGTCTGCATGAGACAAGGTTGGGACATCCGTTTACCTCTAGCAGGACGCGGTATCGGAAAGTGATTGACATGAATAGACTGGGTAGTTTAATCTCAAAGGCGCGGCATAACATTGGATCAGGCACACATTCAGATAAGTTTTCCTATTTTTGAGTTCAGAAAAGTTTTTCTCTTCTTTTGTCATCTGCGGTCAGTATTCTTTTCTTTTCTTTCATTTTTTCGAAAATTGATTTTCCAAAGCTTACTACCAAGTCTCCCAAAGCAGTATATTGAAAGTGAATAGGCATGGAACGAGGCAATAAGACGGAAGTCGTTACGATAATAAGATTGGGATGACAGGCTGAGTGGAAGGTTCGCAAGAATTATGGAGTACGATGGACACATGTGGCATGTCCGAAAGATGATTTCACGCAACAGATCACCGGCTAAAAAGAGTCGGATCAAACCAAAGAGTGGAATAAAGGGAAAGATGAGAGGTCGTTCGGGGAAAAAGCATCGTCCCCAGTAAGCGTCAACGTCGCCCTCAAAGTTCGAGAGAGGCCAAGCAGCTGAAAGAAAATGGCCCCAACAAGAGTGGCACGACCACTCACCGCATTTTGAAACTAACAATTTTTCTTTGATTTAAAAGCAGGAAAAGAGGGTTCGTTGGCAGAAAAGCATACCGTCCAGAAGTTTATCACACTGGGGCAGAAAATTTTCTCCTGTTGCGAAAATTTTCTGGAAAGCAAGACTCAGAGGATAAGTGTAGAAAGCAACACAAGATGGGGTGATCTTTGAGCATGGTATCATCCCCAGCAGTTATTGGAAAAAGGAAAAAATGGCTTCGAGATGCCCCCAGCAGTATTACATCCTATAATTTGATCAAGGAAACAAAAGCGTGAGTCCCAAAAGAGGTAGGGGAAGAAGGAAGAGAATGAGGGGTGAAGGAAACAAAGAATACTTCCTCAGCAGCATCACCCCCCAGCAGGCGAGTAAACAGTTCCAAAAATATCCCCAGCAGCCAGAAGAAAAGTAATACGACCGGGGAAAGCAATTCCAAGACAGGATAATTCAGAAGAGAAGGTGGTCCGAGAGGTAATGCAGGAACAAGGATAGGGTACAAGAGGCAAAGGAAGGTAATCAAGATAGGATGAAATCGGTGAGTAGTAGTTGAAGTCAGGGAGCCCGCCCTGGAGAATGGAGTGGCGATTTAATTTTGAAGTAGTAGTTGAAGTCGGGGAGCCCGCCCCTGGAGAATGGAGTGGCGATTTAATTTTGAAGTTGTAGTTGAAGTCGGGGAGCCCGCCCGAAGAATGGAGTGGCGATTTAATTTTGAAGTTGTAGTTGAAGTCGGGGAGCCCGCCCGGAGAATGGAGTGGCGATTTAATTTTGAAGTAGTAGTTGAAGTCGGGGAGCCCGCCCTGGAGAATGGAGTGGCGATTTAATTTTGAAGTAGTAGTTGAAGTCGGGGAGCCCGCCCTGGAGAATGGAGTGGCGATTTAATTTTGAAGTAGTAGTTGAAGTCGGGGAGCCCGCCCTGGAGAATGGAGTGGCGATTTAATTTTGAAGTTGTAGTTGAAGTCGGGGAGCCCGCCTGAAGAATGGAGTGGCGATTTAATTTTGAAGTTGTAGTTGAAGTCGGGAGCCCGCTCCGGAGAATGGAGTGGCGATTTAATTTTGAAGTAGTAGTTGAAGTCGGGGAGCCCGCTTGAAGAATGGAGTGGCGATTTAATTTTGAAGTTGTAGTTGAAGTCGGGGAGCCCGCCCTGGAGAATGGAGTGGCGATTTAATTTTAAAGTAGTAGTTGAAGTCAGGGAGCCCGCCCGGAGAATGGAGTGGCGATTTAATTTTGAAGTAGTAGTTGAAGTCGGGGAGCCCGCCTCTGGAGAATGGAGTGGCGACTTAATTTTGAAGTTATAGTTGAAGTCGGGGAGCCCGCCCCGGAGAATGGAGTGGCGATTTAATTTTGAAGTTGTAGTTGAAGTCGGGAGCCCGACTGAAGAATGGAGTGGCGATTTAATTTTGAAGTTGTAGTTGAAGTCGGGGAGCCCGCCTGAAGAATTTCGGGTAGGGGTAAGGCTCGTGTACGTATTACCCTCCCCGGACCCCGCTTTGTGGGAACATCTTGGGTAGTTGTTGTTGTTGTTGTAGTTGAAGTCGGGGAGCCCGCCTGGAGAATGGAGTGGCGATTTAATTTTGAAGTAGTAGTTGAAGTCGGGGAGCCCGCCTGAAGAATGGAGTGGCGATTTAATTTTGAAGTTGTAGTTGAAGTCAGGGAGCCCGCCCGGAGAATGGAGTGGCGATTTAATTTTGAAGTAGTAGTTGAAGTCAGGGAGCCCGCCTGGAGAATGGAGTGGCGATTTAATTTTGAAGTAGTAGTTGAAGTCGGGGAGCCCGCCTGGAGAATGGAGTGGCGATTTAATTTTGAAGTTATAGTTGAAGTCAGGGAGCCCGCGTGAAGAATGGAGTGGCGACTTAATTTTGAAGTAGTAGTTGAAGTCAGGGAGCCCGCTTGGAGAATGGAGTGGCGATTTAATTTTGAAGTTGTAGTTGAAGTCAGGGAGCCCGCCTGGAGAATGGAGTGGCGATTTAATTTTGAAGTAGTAATTGAAGTCAGGAAGCCCGCCTGAAGAATGGAATGGCGATTTAATTTTGAAGTTGTAGTTGAAGTCAGGGAGCCCGCCTGGAGAATGGAGCGGCGATCTGTTTTAATTTGGTAGAGGAAAGCGGTAGAATGTAACCGAAATTTCCGGCATGAATCCAAGTTCATAAGAAGAGAAGAAGCATCAGAAGGAACGCCAAGTCAGACAGGATGGCAAGGAGCGCGACAAGATCAAGTTAAAAAGGATAGATAAGAACTTGTAGTACTATAACGTAGTCTAGCTTCTTGTTTTTCGTTGCTTAGTGCGGTGTAACAAGGAAATCAGTTGAGCAGTGGTAACAACGGTAACAGCGGCAGCAGCAGTAACAGCGAGATCGCAACAGTCATGGTAGTCCCAGCTACCAGAACTTCCCGAACTACATTGACTGATTCCCTTTTAGCCAGGGATATGTAGGATACCTTTGAAGCAAGGTTCGGTCAAAACTTGTCCAAAATGCTTCATACGGAGTACTCAAATGGGCGAAATCGCTTATATCCGCTCACTTATCTTTGCACGAAAACTCTGCGTGTTTACGCGCAAAGAGGGGCAGCTGTGAGCACGTGATTTTTGCCTTACTTGAGAAGTACTCCCAGAAAATTCAAAAATAAAAATAGTTTCGTGTTGGGCATGATTTTTGTGATTTTTATCTTTTTGTGTGCACGTTTATTTATTTTAATTAAAAATACAAAAAATATATGCTAGGTTTTGCATTTTTAGTGTTTGATATCGAAGTCATGTGATTTACATTTTAGGTGATATGTAATTATGTACGTTAATTGTAGTAAAAAATAGCGGTGTTATAGGTTAGTATATATACATATGTGTGTATATATATATATATATATGTGTATATATACATATATATATATATATATATATACACATACACATATAGTACATCATGAAGATCCGATCTGGGCCAAAACTTAGTCTAAAAGCCAGGCCCAAACGAATTTCCTCTAATCCAGCCCAAATACCCGTCCAAGCTTCAGCCTGGGTAACGCTTGATCTGGACCGTTGGATTTTATTATCCAACGGCCCGGATTAATCCTTTAATTCCAATATACACTCAGATTATGATTTAACCAAACGACGTCGTTTGGTTTAAGTGAGAAGATCCTGATCGTTGATCAAGTTTGATCCAACGATCAGGATTTAACTTCTCAAATCATATATAAACTCATTTCCATACCCCGCCCCCCAAGCCAGACCCCCCCTCTCCCCCATCTCCCTCAGAAGCTCTCAAAGACCCGGCGTAACGCCGCCCTCCTCCGCCGTGCCCCGCCTGCCGGAAATCGCCTCACGGCGGTTCCGGTAGGCCAATGGCCACCAAACCAATGCCAAAATCTTCCCATCACCTCCCCCATCACGAATCTGGCCTCCGCTAACCTCGAATCACTCCGGAGCTCCTCGAATCTTCATTTGAAGATTCGAGTCAAACTCGAACCAATGCCAAATCACCCCAAACTCACCCCAAACCCTCGCATGGCCTCCCTCGTACCCCCGCCGGCTTTCGTTTACCTCGAATCTAACCAGAAATGCAAAAGCCCCAAATCCGAGCCCAAGAACCCTAGAATTCCAAGATTAGGGATTTTGTCCGCGTTTAAGAATTTGGAGTCAATAGGCTCTAATTGGAGTGTTTTTCGTTCGAAAAACACTTCAATTAAAGCGTGTTCACTTCAAAAATGCAATCTCAAGGCCGTGGAAGCCCGAGTTTGTTCGAGTTCGGATTGTCTTCATTAGGTATTTCAATTTTCTTCTGTTTTTAGTTATTGTTGTGTTCTTTGTTTGGTTTAGCCGTTAGTTGTTCCTTTTTGTGCTTAAATTTTATTTTTGTTTCTTTTGTGAGAGGTCTGTCCTTCTACCCCTTAAGACCCTTATTTGGTCATTCTCATTTTGTTTGTTGTTGGAAAATGTTAGTTATAGAATGAGTAGTCGTCTCGATCAATATTGTCAACCGTTTAATTCTGCATTTTTCTTGCTTACCTGAAATGGTTGAATCACTGATTCGACGATTGAATTGTTACCAATTGTACTTGTTGTATGCTGTGATCGATTCAACAAATGTCGTCGAATACTTAGTTTCAATTGTTGCCGAGATTTTTTTTTTATTCACTGTTTCATCGGCTAAAATTGTTATCACTGTGATGTCTTGTAACTGATTAGATCTTACTATACTAGATGATGTTACCATTGGGTTTGCTGGCTGTGGGATTCTGGAGTTTAGTATTAGGGTTGAATAAATCCATTTGTTTAATCCCTCACCCATAAGATGGCCTAGTGGAGCCTGCTATTACAGCAGGGCACTCCACCAAGTTCTGCCTTTCATACTTAGTTTACTAAAGCCCACACCTAGACATTTATTAGTGCTGAAACAGAGGGAGCAGTAGGATGGGCAGGGCCTTAGTTTAATTTACTGGCTATCCAAAGTAGAAGGGATTTGGCTATAAATATAGGATGAGTAGAACATAACTAGGGGACTGAAAAAGAAAAAACAGAATACCTGGAGAGCAGATAGAGGTGATAACTAGAGTAACTGGAGAGAAATATAGGCAGCAAGAATACCTTTTGATACACAGATACAAAGATACAAAAGAGGCTACTGTTTCATTGGCTTCTGGACTGTTTCGTGTGTTTCGATCCAGTGGCTGAGTATTTGGTCGCTGGTTTGTTGTTGTTCTTGTGTTATTGGTAGTGCTGGGCCATTGTTTAGCTGTGTTGAGTGTATGTTGTTGCTGTGTTGATTGACTGTGCTGGTTTGGTCTAGTGTTGCTACTGTCGTGTTCATTTGGTGCTACTGGTCTATTGTTGTTGTTTGATCCAGTGTGGTTGTTGTTGGTCGTGTGGTTTTTGTTGCTGTTGGGTCTGTTTGTTGCTGCTTGGTCCAACATTGGGCTGGTTCAGTGTTGTTGAGGCTGGTCCAGTATTGTTCTTCTGTGGTTATCTGTTGCTGTGCTACTTGGCTGCAATTGCTATTGTATTGCTGGTCTATTGGGTGTTGTTTGTTGATCGACCACTGTTTTGCCTCTTGTGGTCTGCTCTTGGGGATTTTGTTTGGCTATCACTGTTCCATTGATTTGGATACTGTTTGATTGCTGCCTGGCCATTCCTGTTCCATTGGTCCATTAGTTGGTAGAGTTTGAAGAATTTGACCACTGTTGGGTTGTTGGTGTTATTAGCTGGTTCACCATTTGTTTTGGTGTGGAGTTGTTGCTGTTACTGTTTCTGTTACTGTTGCGGCATTGCCATTGCTCACTCTTCTTTGTTCTTTCGCATTCCAGGTACACATCTCTGTTATTGTAATTCCTTGGTTCAAAAAGAATGAAGCCTGAAGTTTATGTTTGAAGTCTGTTGAATCATGTAGTCGTCCGAAGTCTATGCTTGATTACGTTCTGTTACTGTCTAATTAAATTTGTATTGCTAGTTTTGTTATGGAAAATGTAGCTAGACCAAAGATACACTATCATTAGATATGCACGTAAACTCGAATTAGTCTGTTGTATATCTGTTCAATCTTCTCTACTCATGTGTGTAATCTCCAAATTTGTTAAATGATAGACCTTATGTTAAAAGCAAGATCAGCTAGGGAGTTGTTACTCAACGGCATGACGTAATTAGATTAAAAAGAGTCGGGGGTGCATTTCATGTGACCCGACCCCAATTTTGGGCAAGAGTAAACAAAGCGTGTCGGGAACCACAGGCGCATTTCATGTGGTGTGGTTCGTAGCAAGTTTTAAATAATTTGGAATCAACTTTAAAGTAAGATACAGTGGGATGTAGTTCGCTTTATATTTGAATCAAAGGTGCGCCTCGCCCAATAATTACACTAATCACATAGCCGTCATAAATGTACATATAAAATACTTAGATTTTGAGACGCGTCGTTTCTTAACGGATATTACGCCTTTCTCAACAGTGTAAATAAGTAGTCGATCCGGGCGCATATTTTAGTTCTACCCTTTAAATACAGGTGTGCATTTCATGCGACCCAAATCCAAGCCCCGAAATGTTGAATAAGAATATGTCGAGGATCCGGGTGCATTTCATGTGACGTGATTCGAAAGCATATTTTTAAGCAACTTTCCCTTTCGTAAAACACAACCAATAATAAAAGCGGTAAAGGGATATTAACTTGCACTAAGTACGTAATTGTAAAAAGCAGATAGACAAGCCAAACACGACAGTTGAGCGACCGTGCTAGAACCACGGAATTCGGGAATGCCTAATACCTTCTCCCGGGTTAACAGAATTCCTTATCCGGATTTCTGGTTCGCGGACTGTTAAATAGAGTCATTCTTTTCCTCGATTCGGGATTTAACCGGTGACTTGGGACACCATAAATCTCCCAAGTGGCGACTCTGAAATAATTAAAATAAATCCCATCTCGATTGTCCTTTAATTGGAAAAACTCTTTGCGTCCTTGCGGGTGCGTAAAAAAGAGGTGTGACACTAGGTGTATTTCTTTCATCTCTTGTCTCAATCTTTCTACTTCCTGGGCTAGGGGTATTTCTTTCATCTCTTGTCTCAATCTTTCTACTTCCTCCTTTAGCATTTGATTTTCCATCTTTTCCTCCTCAACACCTTTCTCCGAGTTGGACATGCTTTTTGATATGACCCTTTTAGATCTTGCTTGGTAATGGTGATTTATCGGTATGTTCTAATGAGCTAACTGTTTGAAACTTCTGGAAAACAACAAACTTGTCAGCATTAGAGTTTTAACACATATTGTTATTGCAATGTACCTAAGCAGTTTGACCGTTTCTATCGTTTCTTTAGTTTTTTTTTAGTTGTGGTCGAATCTTATGGAGATTGCCTACGTATCATGACCCCGCATGAATCAGACCTTGCGTAGTTCGTGCAAATTAATGCAAGAAATAAAGATATGTTTATTTGATTTTTTTTTCTTTTTTGAAGAAAAATTGTAAAAGCCGACTCCAACTACAAACTCTAATGAAAAAACTTTCACACCTTGTGCAAGAGATTTCTACAAGAATAAGAATATTTCAGTGTCAATTTTTACAAAATTGGCCATGTTATGGCTTATTGGGCAAAATGGCTATTTTTGTAAAAAAAAAATTTAAGAAAATAAACTCAAAAATTTTCTAATCTTGTGGCTCATGGGGCATCGTTCGGCATCGCCATAAGCCAACATAAGATTGAAAAGCTTTTTTTTTAATGTCAATTGTGACTATTTTTACAAAATTGGTCATGTATGGCTTATTTAGACAAAATGACTATTTTTGCAAAATTTTACTTAAGAAGATGCAAATTCAAAAATTTTTTATCCTGGGGCCTATGGGGCATCGTTCAGCACCGACACAGGCCAACACAAGACTGAGGAAGTTAAAAATGCAAAAATGTGGCTATTTCAGCAAAAACCTGACATGTAATGGCTTATTTGATAAAGTGGATATTTTTTTGAAAAGTTGAGCGATGACTCAAACTTAATTTTTGCGGATACAGCCTTTCGACATTTCCGCGGGGGATTATTTCAAGGCTATGTCCAAAATTATTTAAAATGATTCAAAGTGGCTATTCTTGCAAAAACGGTCTTCCAGCGTCCTTTTGAAGGACATTAGGCCTGTTTTAAACAAGAATAGCATCACCCGACTTATTTATAACAAAATCAAAAATTTGACATTTTTTTTTGGTTATTTTTTGCAAAGGGGGTATGAACCCGAACTTGATTTTGCGGATACGGCCTTTCAACATTTCCACATGGAAAATTTCAAGGCTGTGCCCGCAAATTATTTAAAACGATTCAAAGTGGCTATTTTTGCAAAAACAGACTTCCGGCGTCCTTTTGGAACATTCGGCTATTTTAAAAACGGCATCACTTTGATTTTATTGACAAAATTAAACACACATTTTTTTTAATTTTTGAAAGGGGTGGTTGGACCCGATGAGGGTTGCCTACGTATCCCACCAAACGGCGAGCATCAAACCTGCGTAGTTCGGTCAGTTTTAATTGACCAATTATTTTAACAAAATTATTCCACCTATTTTTCAAATTTTCGACAGCGTTTCGTCGACATTTTTTGATATTTTGCTATTCCAAAACTCTTTCTTTTGTTTTCACGAATTTAGCCAGTCCACATAATAATTCAAGACAAATAAATGCAACATATAACATGCTCGGTCTTTAATTACCAGGTCACCTGTCCTAGACGGACCCAACCCCTATGTTGAGTCCCCTAAGTCAGATATGATGCAAATAAACGTCCTAGACCTAGGTTCAATATCCCGAAGTTTTCATATGGTGCTAGACCGTGTACCCGAGCGGACAACTCGGATCGAGGAGGGGGCTACGTACCGGTGACCCGCGGAGTCAATCGGCTTTGTAACTTATCCTGCCTCTTTTCTTATTTTTGGTATTGACACTAACAGAAAGGGGAGTCTCAACCAGTAAGCACATCCCCGGGGGTAAGAAGAGAAGGGTTTTCGACACGGTTTTATATATACAATTCACGCAATATCAAAGCGGTAAACATGTAGCACATTAATCAAAATATATAATGAAATCAGATATAAGCAAAAACAGCAATTTTAACTGAGCTCGAATTCTTAAACCCTGAACCGAAGTTGTGGGTTACTCAGTCCCCAGCAGAGTCGCCAGAGCTGTCACACCTCCTTTTTGGCGCACATGATACATAAATATAAAATGTGCCACTGTTTAATACTACACCCCGAGAAGGGGTATAATAATAATCAGTGAAGGAGTTTTTCCACTTAAAGGACAGTCGGAACGGGATCAATTTATTTAATTATTCAGAGTCGCCACCTGGGAAAATAATGGTGTCCCAAGTCACCGGTTTAATCCCGAACCGAGGAAATTTATGACTCCGTAATACAGTCTGCAAAACTAGAAATCTGGATAAGGAATTCTGTTAACCCGGGAGAAGGTGTTAGGCACTCCCGGATTCCGTGGTTTTAGCACGGTCGCTCAACTGCAATTTTTGTTTTTATCTGATTTCTTTATATATTTTAATTAGGTGCTTTTAATGTTCCTCTTTTCAATTTTAGAAGAATTGCAACGTCACGAAAACACATTTCGAGTCACACCGCAACTAGTACGCCTGTGACTTTAATGTATTTCAGTTTCGCCGAGAGTAAGATTTAGGTCACATAAATGCGCACCCGTAATTAGGAAAGTATTTTATTAAAGTCGTGCCTAAAGATTCTACGTCTTTGTTAATTTTAGAAAGACCGTGAAATTCTCTGAACGGTCTTCCGAGTCTAAAATTTATTACCAATTATTTGAGGGCCCAGTGATTTGCGTGTTATTTGGCGAGGCTCGTCCTATTTATTATTTAAAGGCCACTTAAACCGCTTTTATTATTTATTATTTTTAAAGAGAATTGCAACGTCGTAAAAAAAAAAAGCATCTCAAACCACGTCACAATCAATGTACCCGTGATTATCGACACATTTTGACTTCGTTGAGATTTAGACTTGGGTCACATAAATGTACACCCGAGTTTAAGAAGGTAATATCGTTAAAATAACATGCCTAAAGCAACTACGCGTTAGCAACTTTGCGAGGGCCATGAAATTTGCTGAATGGCACGCCTCGCATTACTAAATATTACATTAAACATGCAAATATTACAATGATGAACACACTGCTACTCAAAAAACGAAAAATAATCCTCTAGTTAGCAAAAATTCCTAAAAAAGTAATGGTGAACAATAATAAACTATCATTCTTTAAGGAAAGAGCACATATTATTAATTTAAGTGTACATTAGCAAATGACAAAGTGTACACTTTCATAATACACTCATTCAATCAGAACCAAACATAAAACGTCAAAGTAAAACAAATACTAACGCTATTGCTCTTTCTTCTAATCAGCATCTCACTAACGATATTAACAGTGGAAAGGAAGTAGAATATTTGAATGGAAACAAACATCTATTATTGTCATCTATGCGATGGAATTCTGTACATAGCTCCCAGCATTTGACTAGTTTTCATTTTATTATAATAGCATATAAAGAACTAGTTCAGACCAAAGAAATCAGATTTGGAGAATCAGACAACTAAATATTAACTTCAAAAATACATCATAACAATTATATCCACATAAACATATGTAAAACGAAATTCATCTTAGCAACATACAAATGATAGGATTAGATAAAATGAACCTTTAGTTTATACGGATTGAATGAAGCAGCAACTACAATCGGGCATCGACAAGGGGAAACCCGAACGGAACTAGCAACCAACAAACGACAAACTTGACTAGGCCACGAACGGACCCCAAACTGAAACTTCAAAACATGAAACTGTTTCGTTGCTCAAGCTAAGATTAGGGTGAGAATGGAGAAGAAGAAACTTAAGGTGTTCTCATGGCTGAAGCAATGTCAAAGGAGAAGATGAGCAGCGATGGCCATGGTGCTCGAGAGGTCCAAAAATGGCTGTTCCGGTGAGCTGAAGAAGAAGGAGATGGCGTCGAAAGGGTTCTGGACGATGCTTGGTTGCTGGTCGAGGGGTGGTTGGAGGACGATGAAGAGGCTGGTGGTCCCTTTTTTGGAGGTGGTCAGGGGTGATGGGTTTTTGTAGGGTTCGTTTTTTGCTTCCGTTGGAGAAGATGAAGCTACAGTTGTCTGTCTCTCCTCCTTAACGTTTTTCTTTGCTTCTCCTTTTAATTCTCTTCCTTTCCCTTCCTTTTCAGATTTGTTTTCTATATTGTCCTTTTTTTATTTTATTTTTTTGTTTTTAACTAATCTTCCAAAAAATATTAACCTCCCTTTTAACCCCACTAATTCATGTTTTCCTCTTTAATTTTAGCAAAGATGTCTCTCATGTGTGTCCCCACCTGTGGTGAGTTCGGATTATTATGGGCTAGATACGAAAATCTAAAACCGAGTAGTTTAAACCCGAATATTATTCTATGCCCGAAATCGAGAATAGGAACACGATTTTATTTGATCAGTCCTATCTAAGCAAAAAATAACTATTAAAATAGGATCGACAATTAAAACAAAACTATTTTTATATTTTTCAAAATTAAATTAACTAAAAAAAATATTAATGATATATTTTTTTTTAATTTTCGTTTTTTATATAAAAATAAAATATAGAGTATTATTTTTTTGTATTTTTTCAATTTAAAATGACTTCAAAATATTAATAAAACTATATTTTTGTTATTTTTCATTTTAAGGTAAAAACAAAGTGAAAGAGTGAAAATTAGCTAAGATAACTATATTAGGCCTAAACTAAATATTTTACGCTAAAAATATAAAAAATCTCGGATAGAGGCAAAATCACGCATCTACAAACCTCAAGGCCTTTTGGCCTCCCTCTCCTCACGCTCCCGACGGTGATCTGTCTTAATCCGTCGAGCCATGTCGAGCCATGTCAACTACCTTCTCAAACAAAGCGGCTACAACCCCTTCTCTAGTCATCAAAATACGAAGTGGATAGTTGAGGCCATCCACGAACCTCCTAATCCTATCCCGATCTGTCAGGATCATCCAAGTAGCATGCTAAGCTATGTGCATAAACCTCAAACTAACAACGCAACTGCTCCCTACGAGATTGCTGTACGTACTTCTCCAGAAAGAGACTGCTGCCAAGTAGGGGCGCTGCTCCAAGAGGCCTAAGCCTCTCAAACTCCTCCCACCATGTAAATGCAGGCCCTAATAACTAGAAGGTAGTAAAAGCCACTCCACTCAAATCCAAAATCCCTATTGTGCAAAGCATACGCTGACACTTGTCTAGAAATCCCTAGGCATCCTCGCCCTCATTATCACTGAACGTCGGAGGCTGGAGTCTACCGAACCTCTCTACTCGATGCTGCTCATCGTCTGGCATCACTGGAACCACATAATTTGGAGCTAGTGTGACTGACATAACTGGAGCAACCGGTGTAACTGGCTAAGCCGGGACTGCTCCTGGTGTCTATAATCCCTGAACAACCTGCTCGGGTGTGCTAGCTGCGGGGGTCTGATGACCACCCCTGGTCTGAGAAGTAGCTGCAGTGGTAGTGGCTGAGACTGCCTGAGCCAGGCCTGTGCAGATGGTAGGATCTGAGCTAAAGCCTTCTGAAGACCAGAAATCACAATGAGCACTATCAGTGCCTGAACAGGTGTTGCTAGAGCATCTAAAGTTTGAAGCTGGTCCTGAATTGGGGCAACTGGTGGGTCAACAGGTGCTACCCCTACTGCTCTGCCTCGACCACGACCACGACCGCGTCCACGGCCTCTAGTGGGTGGCAATGGTGGTCGTCCGCCACGTTCGGTAGCACATGTTCTCGCCATCTACGAGAGAATAAAATATAGAAGTTTAGTTTTCGGAACAACAAAGACGCACGACAAGAGTTCAAGAATATAAAGTATTTCCTATAGGTTCTGTAGCCTCTCGAGGATAAATACAGATGTATCCTACCGATCTGCGAGACTCTACTAACCGGCTCATGACTTATGAGGCCTAGTAACTTAGGCTCTTATACCAACTTGTCACGACCCCAATCCTGATCGTGATGACGCCCAACACAATTTCTAGGCAAGCCCGACCAATTAATACTCACAACCCAATCACACATCCCATTTCCAATTTATAGCATTAAATTAACGGTTTAACAAGTCTATTAACCGAACAATTTAGATAGAAATAGTATTAAACACTAACATAACCAATATCTCCCAAAGACCTGGGGTCATGAGTCTAGAGCCTCTAATATAATAAAATAGCAATAATATAGTGATGATAACAAAAATAAACAGTTTAAATGATAATAACTTCCGCAATAACAACAATAAAATGATTACTGCAACCGTCTACAATTTAAGCTAATCAACAAATAACCAACTCACTCGACCGCTTGGGCGAGACCGCAGAAGCGGTCAACGGTGCGCAGAGGCGGATGTTTCCACAGAAGCGGATGTTCCTTCGCAGAAGCGGGCCCGCTTAAGCGGCCCTTTGCTCGCAGAAGCGGAAAAATATAACAACTTTTCAAAAATATTGCCTTAGGGTCAGTAAGCGTTGCCACATGAATTGTGTATTGGCAGAAATTAAAAATTTGCAGAAAAATATTCCCTTGTTATCCATAGAGTTCTAAAAATGCGGAAAGATAAAGGGGATAAGGGGAGGAGTCGGGTCCTGTGAACGTCAGGCAACTACCTTGACAACTCCTAAAAGCTCTGGAAACAGCAAAACAGCTCGACTAAGCTCCTAGAACACCTGAATCTGCACACATGGTGCAGGGAGTAAAGTGAGTACTTCCAACTCAGTGGTAATAGACATATATAATGGCTAAAAGTAAGGAATTCCGAAATTTTACAATGCAAAGCTATAACCAATAATTCAACACATTTAACGGTGGAACAACAACAAGCAGTGACAAGTAAAACATATAGATATTGATGCATGAATGCAATGCAATGCACATGACCATTGTGACGCGCAGCTCGATCCATTTGGGTACCCGTGCTCACTAATAGGGATTCAAACTTCGGAGGGGCTCCTACATCCCAAATGTCATATCATCATAACATTCGCTGCGGCGTACAACCCGATCTACACTCAGTCCAAATATATGCATGCAAGCCACACGGGCACAGTCAAATTTATCATTTTCAGTTCCAATTGTTAGGAATTATAGATTTAAGTGTTTAAACCTTCAGAAATTTACTAATCATTTCGAGATAATGTTTAACTCAGGACTGATATCATGGAAACATGCTAAGCATCATGGAACAATGATAATAATCTTTAAAGAATCCAAATAATCGGCACACAGCCCAGAAATACTTATAACAATCCAAGTAGGATGTTTACCAATTCATTTCTAGTCAATAACACAGTATGAACATCACTTGGACAGAGTAAGCCATAGTCCCCAATCACAAATGACCCCACACTCACCGTAGAGTACATGTCTCGCCTTAATATAGCATCACAGTATGATATACCGGGGTTTCAAACGCTCAGGTCATCATCTACATCTATTACTCACCTCAAATTGGCCATAAGACTAGTCTGCTAAGCCTTTTCCTCTCAAATCAACCTCCTTGTGCGCCGAATCTAATCAAAACCACAAGGAATATGTTACAATAAGCTAATGAAATATAATCCAATTGAAAGAACTCGAAAAATACCAAAAATCACGAAGTTGGCAAAACCCAAGCCTATTTCTCAAAAAATTATGAAATTTACGTCACCAGATTTCTCGTCTCGCCACGAGTCCGTACGTATAAAATTCATCAAAATTGGAGTCCAAATTCTCCCTCAAATCCCAATTTCTCATTTAAAAACTCAAGCCCTAGTTCTTCAAATTTTCACCCAATTTTCCAAGAATTAAAGGTGGATTCTTCAATAAGATAGTGTTTCTAGGTCACGAGACATACCTTTAATCGATTCCCGTCAAAACCCTTTTCAATTTCTACCAACAAGCTCTTGATGTGGTTCAAAAATGGAGGAAATGATAAATGGGTCGCGGATGAAAGGTTATTAAAACCCTTCTGCCGAGCTCATATATCCTTCTACGCGAACACGATGGCCTTCTCGCATTCGCGATGGCCAAAAATCCACTGGGCTACTTTTACTCTACGTGAACACGGAGCCCGTCCTGTGAATGCAATGCTCTTCCTGGCCCAACTACCCGAACGCGTACCTCTTGTCGCGAACGCGAGGAGCAATGACCAGGGGCCCCAAATTCTCTCTAAGAGAACGCGAGTTCCCAACCGCGAATGCGAAGACCAATGACCTCAGGCCTACGCGGCCTATGCCTCGCGAATGAGAAGGCCAAGGACTTAACTGTCGTGAATGCAAATGGACCTACGCGAACGCAAAGGCCAAAATATGCATGCTACTGCTGTTGTATTTCTACAGCTCTCCAAGCCCAAGATTCTTCCGTTTGATCACTCAAAATCACCCCGAGGCCCCTCGGACCTCAACCAAAAAACACCAACATATCCCAACACATCATAGGAACTTGTTCCAATCATCAAAATACGTCAAACAACATAAAAATCATCAATTCACCACGGATTCAAGCCTAAGTTTTCTTCAAACTTCCGAAAAGCACATTCGATCAAAAACCCGACCAAAACGCATCCAAATGACATGAATTTTTGGGAACATATCTAAAATCACCTAATGAAGCTATAGAAACTCTCAAAATTCCATTCTAACATCGGATCAAAATCTCACCTACCAATCGGAATTCGCCAAAATTCAAACTTTGCCAATTCAAGCGTGATTTTGCACCAGACTTCAAGTTCAATTCCAATCGTACTCCTAAGTCACAAATCATCTTCCAAAGCTAAACAAATCACCAGAATTCACATCTTAGCCCTCTAAGTATATATTCAACTTCCGATTGACTTTTCCAAAATAAGCTTCCCTTTAAGAGGCTAAGTGCCTCATTTCCACTAAAACCAATCCAATTTTACCCGATCAACTCAAATATCAATATTGAAACATAGAGCAACATAATATGGGGGAAACGGGGCGGTAACGCACGTGATTGTTATAGGATGACATGCCAGGTCATCATATAGAGGGTGGTCGAGGTGGATGTGTGGAAGATGGTGTCTATATTCGATAATTAGTTTTGGTTCATGTCGGGTTGCTCCACTATGGAAGCTATCCACCTTATTAGGAGGTTAGTGTAGCAGTACAAGGATAAGAAGAATGATCTGCACATGGTGTTTATTGACTTGGAGAAAGCATATGACAAGGTCCCCAGGGAGGTACTCTGGAGATGTCTTGAGGCAAAGGGTGTGCTGGTAGCCTACATAAGAGCAATCAAGGACATGTATATGGAGCTAAGACTAAGGTTAGGACTGTGGGAGGCAACTCGGAGCATTTTCTGATTGTTATGGGATTACACCAAGGCTCTACGCTTAGCCCATTCTTATTTACCTTAGTAATGGATGCATTGACACACAATATCCAAGGGGAAGTGCCATGGTGTACGTTATTTGCTGATGACATAGTTCTATTTGATGAGATGAGGGTCGATGTTAACGAGAGATTGGAGTTTTAGAGAAAGACCCTCGAGTCTAACGGTTTTAAATTTAGCAGGTCCAAAGACAAAGTACCTCAAGTGCAAGTTTAACGCTGAGTCGAGGGAAGTAGTTAGGGACATGAGGCTTGGATCACAGGTCATCCCAAAGAGAGATGGCTTCAATTATCTTAGGTCAATGATCTAAGGGGATAGAAAGATCGACGAGGACGTCACTCACCGTATAGGGACGGGGTGGATGAAATGGATGCTTGCATCTGGAGTTTTGTATGACAAGAAAGTGCCAGCGATACTCAAAGGTAAGTTTTATAGAGCTGTGGTTCGACTGGCCATGTTGTATGTGGCAGAGTGTTGTCCGGTTAAGAACTCCCATATCCAAAGGATGAAGGTAACAAAGATTAGGATGTTGAGGTGGATGTGCAGGCACACTAGGATAGACGATATTAAGAATGAAGATATTCGTAATAAGGTGGCGTAGCCCCTGTGGATGACAAGATGCGGGAAGCGAGGCTCGGATGGTTCGGGCATGTGTGGAGGAGAAGCCTTGATGCTCCCATAAGGAGGTGTGAGTGGTTGGCCGTGGTGGGCATGAGTAGAGGTAGAAGGAGGCCTAAGAAGTATTGGGGAGAGGTGATCAGGCAGGACATGGTACGACTGCAGATTTCTCAAGACATGGCCCTTGATATGAAGGTTTGGAGGTGAAGTATTAGGGTTGTAGGTTATGGGGTAGTAGAGCTTTGCTTACTTTAAGCCAAGGGTGAGGTGGTATTGGATTATAGTTGATTTTAGATAGCTTGCAGTTTATGTTGAATTCACACTATCCGTGCTGTTTATCTTAGCCCCGTGCCTTAGTTACTTGTTACTGTTATTGCATGTCATTTATCTTTTGGTTGTTATGCTTCTGTTACTATTACGATTTCTACTGGAATTAGTAATGAATTGTCTCCTTCCTTTTTCTTTCCCTGAGCCGAGGGTCTATCACAAACAGCCTCTCTTCCCTATCGGGGTAGGGGTAAGGTCTGCGTACACTACCCTCCCCAGACCCCATTGTGTGAAATTTTACTGGATAGCTGTTGTTGTTGTATCTTT